>JAFFST010047060.1:2234-13611 GCA_022414735.1 Noturus placidus | reverse complement strand
AGTGTGACAAACATGCAAAGGAACAGGAAATGAGGAAGGGGGCAAACACTTTTTCACACCACTGTATATATACACATATACACACACTAATATATATAGTGTGTGTATATGTGTATATATATATATATATATATAAACTTGCTAATATAATAAGCTTTTACAATAATGTATCCATGTCTTTTTTTTTCTTTTTGGTTTGTTGTAGGTTATTTCAATCAACTTGCCAACACAACTTACCCTCTTACGACCACATTTCAGTCTGAACATCATGGCCTCAAGCCATCCTTTGATAGATGTCCAGAGATCTGATGCATGTGTTGGAGGGTGTGGTCATATTTGGTTTAGAGGAAATGCAGTATAGATGGAAATGCTGTGTAGATGTTTTGACCTGATATAATGCTTGGTTTAGAGGAAATAAAATGCTGTGTAGTTGTTTTTGGCTGGAGGGAAGAATGAACCAATCTCAACATTAAATTAAATGACTACATAAACATACTGGAATAATGATGGTTTTCATTCTCAATCATGTACTCAGTTCTGTGGTTTATTGCAGGGCCAAATATGTGGAACGTATTATATTACCTAGAGTTTCAGATTCCCATTTTACCAGAAGTGCTGAACATTAGATATGTAGAGAGGACAGACAAACAGACAGAAAGAGACGGCCTGGCTTATGCGGCTCAAGGTTAGAAAACGAAGCAGAGGTCAGCACATATTCAGACGGAGCCAGAATACAGAAATAACATCTGTTTAAATGCTCCTGTAAGTGAGTTTAGAATGACAATCATAGTCTCTGTCGTTGATTCTTATGCAGTTAATATAAAACATTAAAATTAGAGAAAAATTTTATTTAATAAATCATATTTAATCGATCGTATAATTTTTTACCATCGGCACATCCTGTTTTCTGTTGAATTTCCAAGCATACAGCCTGATGCAAATATTCAATTTCAACCTCAAATCATTTTACATTCTCTTGTTTATCCTCAACCTTGTGATTAATTTCTTATCCATAGTCTAATACATTTTACTTAAGAAAATGGCCTCTGGTTTAATTATTTTATAATTATTTTTTATAAATAAAGTGTGTGAAAAGAGTTTCATAAAAAGGTCACCATATTAATAACTCACTTTTTAATCTTATGCTCTAATAGGATACTAGTAATAACAAAGGTCTAGAAAATGATTTATAACTTATAGAAAAAGCATTAAATGTAAATCCTAAATGTAATTGGTTGCTCTTAAATAACCTTATGCTACAATCTGCTCGCTCTGACAGACTCATCTAAGCCTGTAGGTAGGAAAGTGAGACTTATCTACTGTGGCTATGTAAATGGTGCGGGTACTGACTATGACAGATGGGAATTTTTGCATTTGTTACGTTTCTCTTTGGGATCTTATCTTCATGCAGTCCTAACCATCAGGTTGAAACTTTCACACACAGCCAGCTTTGACTGTCTGCACAAAAATTAAAAACAACCCCACACAAATAGATCAAACTATTGATGAACTAGGAGACATTTTTAACACACACACACATATATATATATATATATATATATATATTCATATATATATTCATATATATATTCATGTGAAAAAAAATAAGTACACCCCATGGAAATGGTTGGCTTTTTTAACATATTTGGACAAGCACACATTCGATCCTCTTTGTAACAGAGCCTATTAATAAACTTGATACACTATCAAATGGCACATAAAATTGAAATTGAAAATTTTGTAGTAATTTTCACAATAACAAAAACAGAACAGTCACCTGGAAAAAGTAAGTACACCCATACATTTATCACACCTTCAAATCTATAAATTTAGAATCAGGTGTTGAAGATTGGGTGCCAGTGATTAGAACCTGCTTAAGGAGTGCAGGTGGAACGGTCTTATTTAAACTCCTTTCATATCTAGTGTCTGGTGTTCGCTTTGTTATTGAGGTGTGTAAATCATCATGCCAAGTTCTAAAGAGTTCTTTAAGACCTTCAAGAAAAAGGTTGTGGCTGTCTAGGAATCTGGCAAGGGATTTAAAAAAAATCCCCAAATTATTTGAAATACATCATTCGACGGTAAGGGAAATAATCTACCAGTAGCGGAGGTTTAAACAACGGCCATTTTGTCCAGGACTTGCTGTCTCAGCAAATTCAGCCCAAGATAGATGCAAAAAGAAGTCTCCATGACCACAAAATTTCATCACAGGATGTTGGTGTCAAAGTGCATGCTTCAGGAAAAAATATAGTTATTTGGCCACAGTAACAGCAGTTATGTTTGGCACAGACCAAAAATAGCTTTTCAGGAGAAGCACCTCATACCAACTGTGAAGCACAGTGGTGAAAACATTATTTGGGGTTGTTTTGCTGCCTCTGGGACTGGACAGCTTGCAGTGTGACAGCTTTTAATTTTTCTTTTGTTTACTACTGTTTTGCAGACAGTTTAACTAAATTATATACCGTGATACGTATTGTGTATCATAGAAATGTGCTCAAGAATCGTGATCTGATATTTCTGTCATAGCACCTAGCCCTACTAGAAAATCCAACCATGAAATGTTATTGGGGGCATTGGAGATGGGCAGTACATGCAAGAAAACCCTCAAACATCTTGTAACTGAAAGAATATCGCATGGAAGAGTGGTCAAAAATTCCAGCAAAAGCTAATTTTCCTCCCTCCACTGTTATGTTCAAGATAACAGTGATCATGATAAGATGCATGTTCAAGTTAAGATGATCAAATTTTTGCTTGTCTAAATATGTTACCTGTGGATCATATTCAGTCCAGTTGATCACCTGGAATTATTACAATCACTGGAGAAAATTCTGTGAGTAATGTGTTGCAATACTGAACACATTTAGCACAGAAACCTTACAATACGACATTGATTCAATTAAGCATTATTAAAAATACAGTAATCATAATATACCCATTGTACAGGAATTTTTCTGGAAGCTACACTGCCAGAAAAAAAGGTACAAAGTAAATGCGCTCTCCAGATACAACAGTGGTCCTCAAGGTCCAGTTATGTCCCTTAAATGAGCTTTACAAGATGACAGATACATATTAAGAGCACAGAGGATTGATCAATAAGAATTTGTACCAGGAAATGATCAGTTTAGTACCTTATTTTTTTTAGTTCTACTTTTAACTTAAAGGTAGAGTATTCATACAAGTGCTCTCACTACCTAAATATTACTGTTTGAAGAAGATGAGCAACAGTTTCAGGCAAACACTCTCAGACAAAAACCTGTACACTGCATTTGTCACTGGAGAAATAGCTTTAGTAGTGTAGCTTACTGTCCATTTATGTTCCTTAAATCATTTTATAGGTCCACTATATCCATGTTTACAAGTGAGAGATATATAAGGTATCAAAGATTTACTCTTGAGGGTTAACACCCCAGAAACAAGCAAAGGTACAGCTACTATTTTTTTCTGAGAGTGTAGGAATCCAATAAAACGCTGATTTCACATTATTAAATATCAAAATCAAGTACCATTCGTAATCCGTTCTTTTTCCTTTCTGTAAATACATAGCATTGAAGTAGCTAAGACAGCCACTGGGTAATAAATGAACAGTCTCTCCATGTCCTACATCCAACTGTGCAGTCTCATCTTCTGGGTTGAAGTTCCTATTCATGGTCACTGTGGACAAAATGCCCATATATTGTCTCTACTGGGCAAATAAACACCTAGCCATTCCATGGTGAAGCTTGTAAGATTCTTTGGTCTGAGAAAAAAATCCATAGCCAGGGTGAAAACATAAAGAAACTTTGTTGAGAAAAAGAACAGAGTAAGGCATCCAGAGCAGGAGGTCTTGACTAGATTCACCACTGTGATTTCCAGCGCAAGGCATTACCCTACACAGAAGAACAGGAGAGAGTAGTTATTATTGTCATACACTTGAAGGCATCATCATAATCTCTTACAGTTCTCATCCAATACACTCAACCTAATCTATACTTAATTGGTGAATAAATTGTCTGTACCCTGGCCTTTTGCACACTTGATTTTTTTTCTTTCCAGACCAGGGGTAGTAATGTCTGAAAGTTTGGCAGAATGTGAAAACTGTTTGAGACGATCCCTGGTCCACTTCTACACTTTGGTAAAGTCTGCCTGGTGCTTTTGAAACTACTCACTCTCAGTCCTGCTCTATGAGTAATGTGATTGATTCAATGTGACTGGCCAGTGGAGGAGACTGAACACCTTATTGATATATGGCACGATAAAGGCATTCAAACGCAAGTTGCAACAACTTGTAAATAAAAGCAATTTCGAGTTTTTATATGTGAGCGGAAACCATTTAAAGGCTTCACTCAAACAGTGGCCATATCCCTTCCTACACGAAATAAGCTCCTTATTTGCAGATTTTCCTGCTAAATGACATGTGCCTGTCAATTTGCAAATCTGTGTGCACGAGCCCAGACTTGGAATCAAGTGTGAAAACACCTTTAGATCTACCTTTATGACTGTCCAACCTACGTTTAACTATAGTCATATACTGTATAATCTATGCAAACAACAAAATTTCTTTTAAGGCCTGAAAAATGCCAATTCCGTCTCACATAATTAGTCAAAATAGCTGTATTCAGACATAACTAATTCTCTCAGGTGAAGAAAGTACTGTTTTTAAGTTCTATTTTAAACCTGGCATGGGGAAAAAAAGGCTTTGTGTCATCGAGGATTAACAAAGAATGCCGGATGACAATGCCTTCAAAGCATGTGCTCTTGCTCAGTGCATGCCTTTCACATACACACAAACAATGCAAAACCGACTTCTGGATCAGCTATCAAGGGCAGAAAATCCCCCCGAAAATGCAGAGGAAAAACAAAGATTTCTAGAAGTGAAACTGATACTGCAAGAGTGAACAATGAGGATCCTGAACGTGAGGGAGAAATAGAGAGAGTCAAGATAGACTGAAGAATGGAGCATGAGAAGAGGAATTCCTGACAAATAATAAAGTAAGAGAGAAGTAAAAGCATGGTAGATCAGAGGGGGAGGCCCCAGAGGTGATGACCATGAGTAAATCAAGTGACAAAGGAGAACAATGCAAGAAAATTGGAAAGGCAAGGTATGATCACAGCGCTGCATACATTAGTGACGGGTCCAGTGTTGGATTGGGTCGGGGTGACGTTGCCGCTCTGACTGGCTGGAGAGGCGAGAGAGGCTCGTGGGATCGAAGTATCGAACGAATAGTCCGTCTTGTGCTGAAGCCACAAGCATGAAGAAGGAGAAAGTATGTGTGTGATAAAGTAGTGATATACATACATCAAATATAAATACATGTTTTGTGGCAAGTCGCCACTGTTATCGTCACTAAGCTGTATAATAATATTGCCATGTGGGTTTGCATAGGCAAAACAGGGACGGTAAATACTGGTACTCACATTTGTGATAATTGCGAGCTCTGTGGGCTGGTACACAGAACTGTGGATCTGTCCGTTGTAGCCGCTGTACGGAGACACTGGCTTGTTACCTGAAAACACACGGTAAACAGTCAGCCTAAGAAACCTGTTGAAATGCAGAATTAACATTTGGAACATGCCACACATGTTTACATATAGTAGGGGCAAATGTACTGTAGGAAAGGAAAATACGTCATTTTTGAATGATTAATTTTTCTATAACAGCGGCTCTGACGGTAGTTCCAGCTACAGGATGAATTATTATTATTTTCAACAAAGTTCGTTCTAATGTTACTGTTTCTTTAAGAACAGTTTACAGACTTGGGAGAGTCTTTAAGACAGAGGGCTTTATGATTGTTTGGGAATGCAACTAGGGGTAATTTTGGCTTTACTGAGAAAAAAATAGATACAGTTTAAACATGTAATAAAGCTACAAGAACTAATGTGTTTCACAACATTAAATATAACTAAAAATCGATATAACAGTATAACAAGTCAGTCTTTAATGCTGGTGCTGGCATTGGAAAATAATAAACTTTTGGGTTGGTAAGAGACACACCACCCCATCGTTGATTATTTTCTTATAGCAGCATGCCCCGTCATGTACATCAAGGGTGTATTACTTCTTGTAACTGAATAAAGTATATTGGAAAAGTATCAATGATAAATGTATAGATTTTAATACCCAATCTGTGAATGATAATGGAGTCAGCAGGTGTTCAAACGATTTTCTTAAAGAAAAAAAAATTGTGTAATTTTATCACAATGTTCAAACATATGTTCATATTGTCCAGTCCTAATATCTCCTACACAAAGTCAAAACTGCTTAGAGTAAAACAGAGAATAATGAAAAAGGCCAAACAAATAGCAACTACATAATTAGATATAGGGTTGTTTGATCGGTAATAGTAAAATTGTTGTGACTGTTGCGGCCAAAAATGCTTGATTTTGTTGCGGCTTTTTAAAAAATATTAAATCTTTTTTGCGGAAAACTATTTGAATTGATGAAACTGCAATTGCACAAAATTGCTTTGTATGGTCTTTAACAGTGATGTTTGTAAGTAAATGAGACCTTTATCTGTACTCATGTTCAATGTACGTGAATTGAAGAGGGCTTTGTCTGAATGCGCGTTGTGATGATGTCACATGAATCTCTACGGTTATTTTGAAAAATTGCAAGCTGCTCCAAATATCGCAGAGTTTGCTTTATTTTGTATGTGATCACAAAATCCTGGAGAGACTGATTCATACTTGTATAATAACATTGGGGGAAAAATTCAAACATTACATAAAATAATTGTTTAGAAAATTGTCCAATGACATATTTAGCTTTATTAAAGCACTTAAGTGGACCAGAAGAGTAAAAAAAAAGAATGGTATTATATGTTCATAAGTAAGCAGAACAATATTGCTGTATCCTTGTTAGGAAGGGTATGATGGGTAGGAGCTCTGGGAGGGAAATGTCATCTCCTTCCATAAAATACCTAACTGGCATGACAGTGTTGCCACACCTCTGTCTCTGTGGAGATATGACAGAGTAAACACACCAATGTGAATCATTGTTCTGTGAAACATATTGGCCATATCGGCTCTCATTACACAGGGTTTGTTGCCCTTCACTGAGTAATCAGGCACACAGCCTGCCTGTGCGGGGGTGGGATGTGACTAAAATGGAAAAAATATGACATTGTGTTGTTTTCTTCTTCAAACCAGAAGCTTTTAGTTTTCTATATCACAATGGCTTAGCACACACGCACACACAAAAGCATGACAGCATTATAACCCTTATGATGGCTTTTTAATATTTGTTCTGAATAAACCACAAATGTATGCTAAAGGATGACAAATAAAAAGAGAGAGAGCGAGAGCATTCGAGTGAAACAATGAGACAGGAACGGGGTATGAGAGAAAAGGCGAGACGGGACATCTGCAGAACAATGTGCTCTAAAGACTCCAGTCTTCAGCCATTTCAGATACATGACATCAAACATCAGCGTATCAAATTCAACAGTGTAATCAGCGGGCGTTGGCAAAATCCAGCTTTCTGTAAATCTTATACAGTACCTCATGCTTTTTTTAGAACGTAATAACTGTGTCATCCAGTTTAAACTACATAAGACAATGCGTTTCCAAGAAATACAATGGGAACGCATAATAATGAAAAAATTAAATGCAAATTGAACCTATCACCCTTTTAAGTTTTCTGGAAAATGTTTTACTGCAATAAATGTAACAAAGTTCAGCAGTTTTAATGCATTACTCAACCAATGAGCCATGAGGGTGTGTTTTTTTTTCCTCCATGTGAATAATTAGTTTAACTCGACAGGTTTAAAAATCTCTAGGAATTAGTATTTAATAAAAACGTGATCATATTGTATTTATCCTATTATTGACAACTGGTTATTATTGATTGAATCATGGCAAAACACCAAGGCGAGTTTTGGAATGTGGCCGACGGAAATCAGCTTTTGAAAGCAGCTTACAAACCACCTAAAAGCACATAGCAAAACAGCAGGGGTGTAAAAGATTGTGTACCTGGTTTGGGTTCGTCCATAGAGAAGGCCTTATTTTCTACAAACATGTTCTGTGAACTTTGTTCTTTCAGGGTGTTCTCGTAACCCACACCTTGGTTTGTGTAGACATCTATGGGGAGAGTTGATACCCCGTCTGGGTCGTCAGTCACCTGGCACAGCTCGGGCACTCCGTAAAGTAGCAGGAACACCCAGGCATTGGCCACCAGTGCTATAGCGAGAGTCGGGTCGTTCCAACTTGGATTGACGTAAGTGCACATGACGATCCATGCCACCCAAATTCCCAGTGTGAACATTCCAGTAAACAGGATGTAGACTCCATCCTTGTGCCAGCGCTGGTGCTTGCCGCACAGGATTAGTATGGATGCCACCAAGAAAGCCACTAGCAGGACCATAACATAAATGAGAGACATTACAAAGTCTTCGTTGGTAATCAAGCATGGCACAGGCACAGGCAGATTAAAGTTGAAGGTAATGGGCTGGCGGACTATGGTAATTATCAACCATTCTGTGTTGATGATCACTTCGACCATCCAAAGCGCCAAAGCTCCAAGGCACAGTGCCCAGGATCGCGGTGCTTTGTTGTTCCAGGACAGGATGTTCAGATTTATGGCTTTCATAAGAAGGCAGGAGAAGCAGGCTGCAAACAACACGCCGAACAGGAAACGGCGTGAGGCACATGTGGAAAAGTCCTGGCCCACGATGAAGGCAAATGCCAGTCCAAAGAGGCCCAGAGTGCCCACAAGTAAGCCAGCGTCCAACGGTACCGACTTGCGCCGCCTGTTATCTGGCATAAATGGCAGGCTGGCTAAGAGAACCAACAGCAGTACGAGGCATACAAGCACTCCGGTGGTGGCAAATGCCTCCACCACAATGCCCCAAACTACAGTAACGTCACACAGGTTATAATAGAGAGCGCTCACGTTGGAGCCGCAGCCCTTTGGTGCCCCCATTGAGCCAGGCACAACTGCAACAACCAGGGCAAGTAGAAGGTTCCAGAAGGATCTGGGAGAGAAGCAATCCATACCAGAGATCACCTGTGTTCAGACACACACGACAGGCCAAACATTAACCAAGAGAATAAACTGAATAGACAGAGAATGCACAGTGAGCTTTTGAAGAAAAGACAATCATCTTTACAATTACAATGACACATTACACACAAGCAGGGAGATCTGAAACTGAAGAGAAAATCAACAACCATATTAAACAATAACATGTTTGTGCAAGCTTTAAAGAGGTGCCCTGTCCAGACACGTGTGTGTGTGTGTGTGTGTGTCTGTGTGTGTGTGTGTGTGTGTGTGTGTGTGTGTGGGAACACCATGGCCTTGAGAACAGGAATATCTAGACCTGGAGTTGACTCACACTGGAGTTGAGCTTTGTGAATCATTCATGAGTTTTATACAATATTTACTCCCCCAAAGATAGGCATGGGGAATTCTTAGAGAGAACAGGATCGGTTTCCATTTTTAAAAATTAATATTATTAGCTGTGCAATAAGCAATCTGACTGAAGTGTTTTCTGTGTTTAAAACAAAACAAAACAAAACAAAAAAACACACACACAAAAAACCAGGTTGATTCACACACAGACAAAACCCTGTTATAGAAAGATGTTAGTTACAACCATGTTATGGCACAGAAATCTTTGGTGTATTGACGTTTCCAAGAACAGTTTTGGATACAGCGCTTATAATGATTTAAACGAAAGCTTGTAGTGATGCAGCTTTTTAACAAAATCTGGAAAATTTCAAAGTGTGACAGGAGAACCTGATTCAAACTAAGGGAAAAGAGCTGCAGGATTATTTAAAAAGCGAGTGCATACTTTGCTACCCACTAATTAGTTAATGATAAACCCTCCATCCATCCATCTTCAACCGCTTACTCCTTTTCAGGGTCACGGGGAACCTGGAGCCTATCCCAGGAGGCATCGGGCACAAGGCAGGGTACACCCTGGACAGCGTGCCAGTCCATCGCAGGGCACAATCACATACACACTCACACACACACATTCATACACTACGGACACTTTAGACACGCCAATCAGCCTAACATGCATGTCTTTGGACTGGGGGAGGAAACCTAGTCTAATGATAAACCAATGTGTTCTAAATATTCTAAATTGTGAGACTCTACCATTTTCTGTTAATCACTGTAAATGTTGTTGTTTTTTTAATGCTCTTGAGTAACATAAAAACATATGCAATTCAATGTCTAAGCCTGAAGATTTTCACTTGGTGGCATTTCAAACCCAAACCCCAGAAGGCAAGTTCACACAGCACTAAACACACCCTGTCATATGTAAAAAGCCTGACATCTTGGTGCCTTGATAGAGCATGTTGCACCTCTTTTTTTCTCTTTACTCAGACTTCTTGCAACGTTATATAGTTGTTCAGCATGAACACTACCATCTTTATTTATTCAAAACATTTATATTATTTCCTTTCCACAATCCTAATCTCTCTCTCTCTCTCTCTCTCTCTGTGAGAAAACCCCACAGTATTGAGTTAACAGTGTTGAATTTAATCTTAAAGTATTATTAAACAAATGATATGCCTAAATTATGCTGAATTCTACACCTGATTATTTCTAGTCTTTTATTATTATTTATTAGGTTATTAATTGTTTCAGATTATTTCCAGGAGAACAAAATTAACAACAAATAAAAACTACAACCTATAACACTGTTACAGTTAATTACACTTAATACACTGTAAGAGTTAACCCCAAAAATGTTTCACATACAGTAGACCAATACCAGCAACTCAACTGATATCAAAATAATAATATAAAACAACTACTAACACTAGTTAGTAATTGGAAAAAATGATAATAATAATAATAATAATAATAATAATAATAATAATAATAATAATAAACATGCGTTAACCTTCTAAAATTATAATCGGACACGCGATTTGTTTGACTCTTTTCTGGACCAATCAGATCAAAGGACTCGCAGAGCGACACCCAATCAGATTCGAGTAGAGGCGGGTCAAAGAAAAGCTCAGCATACACCTGCGTGAAATCCACAAACTAGCATATTCATGGTGTATAATAAAATAGCGACTGTGTTTTATTTAGACAAGAAACAGAAAACAAATGAAAGCGTAGACACTGACATCTAGGCACTAAACCTTTTTTTTTTCTTTCCTTTTTACAAAAATGCTCACTTTTCGCTCAGTAGGTGAAAACTCTCGGGGAAAAGTTGCTGGATGTAAAAGCCTTTTCAGATGTGCAGCTAAAAGTAAAACTGCTCAGAAAGAAAGAAAAAAAGTAAGATAAACACTTTCTTGTCACATGTAAAGAATAAAGAAGGTGCGAGTTACTCAGTAATAATATCCGTATTTTATATAATAATAATCAATTTGTATAGCGCTTTTTACAATGGTACATTGTGTCAAAGCAGCTTTACAGAAATATCATTTTTACATTTAC
>JAFFST010047059.1:3901-15836 GCA_022414735.1 Noturus placidus | reverse complement strand
CTGCACCACAGAGGACATCGTTCCCCCCTCCTGCTCCACAGAGGACATCGTTCCCCCCTCCTGCTCCACAGAGGACATTGTTCCCCCCTCCTGCTCCACAGAGGACATCGTTCCCCCCTCCTGCTCCACAGAGGACATCGTTCCCCTTTGTTGCTGTGTGTGCCATGTGTCACTCCCCCCTCTTGCTCCACAGAGGACATCGTTCCCCCTTCCTGCTTCACGGAGACCCTCACTCCTCTCCCTGGCCTCGTAGGGGACCTCACTTCATTTTCCTGCGCCACTGAGTCCAGTGCTCTGCTTCCTTGCTCTGCTGTGGATGTTTCTCTGCTTTCCTGCACTGCTGTGTACGTCTTTCTGTCAAGGCGAGTCGGCAGCTCTGTAGTAATGACTCAGCAATTTGAGTCAAAACTTTCTTTGCCACTCGGATGGATCTTATGCCCAATCTCCTTGTGAAAAAACTCATCCGATATCCATTCGCCTCTAGGTATCAAGTTTTTAATTTTTGTGGCTTTTGATGCCCATAAAACTTTTCTGAATGACAGGTCTCTAAGAAAGTCTAGGTTCAGAGTAGAGTTGAAGAGTAGTGGCTCTTCTCTTTGTCACATGCTTTGGGCGTTGTTTGATTTCCTAGAAAACTTACAAGTTGTCCATGCTCTTAGGAGCAATCTATAAAAAGGTGTTAGTCCTGACAGATTGAGCTTGTTTTGATCAATCAGGAACAAATAACAATCTAGGCCCATGTCGCCTGCTTTCCTCAATAAGGCACACGCTATCCCAGCCCAGCTCACGTCCTTCCCGTAGAGGAGTCCATGAGCCTCTTGGAGTCTGAACATTTTAACTCTTGTTCTGATGTCCACTAGGCCTTGTCCTCCTTCTAGTTTGGGCAGATACAACACTGGTGCCTTTAGGCAGTGTTGACCTGACCAGAAAAAATCCACCAGACAGCTTTGAATGTGCCTCATGAGATCTTCTGGGGGGTCGAGGATCATCGTTTTGTGAAAGAGAGAGGAGGCCACGAGGTTGTTACATACAAGTACCCTTCTCCTGTAGGACAGCTGGGGTAGCAGTTTTTTCCAGTGAGTCAACTGTGCATGTGTTTTCTCCAGGAGGCCCTCACAATTTTTCTCTCTGTATTCATCTGTTCCTAAAAAGACTCTTAAATATTTAAACTGTGCCCTTCCCCATTGCAACCCACAAGTGATGGACTTTTACCAGCTTGGCCACACCACACAGCATCGTTCTTATGCCAGTTGATGCAGTTGATGCCAGCAAAATAGCTGTACAGAAATGCAATGCTGTGTGGAAATCATATGGCAGTTAGACTGTCTGGTCACGTACATGAAAAACATCTGAAGCAATACAAGAATGTACAGATTTCTGAACATCTATGGTTTGGATTGCTTAACAGAAAAGAGGAAGTTCCTACGATGACATTTTAAACTGGCATGGACACATCAGACAGGTCTAAATGTTCATGATACAGACATTGAACTATTAATCTAAACACACTTGTACATATCCGAGGGAATAGAGAATGGAAAGTTTCCAACAGCTCCCTTTACTCTTTCATTTAAAATTGAGCTCAGCAGGTTAGACTTTTCAGTCAACAGGTCTTTAAGGTGTATAGAATCATTTTTTCTTATGCTTTGTTCTATGCCAATAATTTATCTCTCAAGACATTTCACTGACTGTTTTATACAAAATGTAGAATATGATCTTTACTTTTGGCAGAAATTCCTTATTTCCACTTTCCCTACCTCACACATGCAATTTTCATAAAAGATTCTCTCACTTTTCCAAAACTCCCAGAAAAATGTAAAAATCTCACAGAAATGTTTATCTTCTAGGACCTTGATATTGCAATGCCAATAATAGTTGTTTTGTTGTTTGTAAAGTACACTCCATGGTGACAAGTTCATGGTCAGATATTGGGGTGGGACAGATGTAATAACTAGAACCTATCTAACCTTGCTGCAGAAATATTTCCATCACAGATTTCTACCCATGTATACTGATGTGTAGAGGGGTGATGTTCCCTCCATACGTCAGATAGGTTTTGTTTTTGATCATATTGTCTAAACGAGTGGCACTCTGTGCGTGAGGTTCCTCACTATTCCTGTCATGT
Organism: Noturus placidus; assembly: GCA_022414735.1. Classification (NCBI taxonomy): domain Eukaryota; kingdom Metazoa; phylum Chordata; class Actinopteri; order Siluriformes; family Ictaluridae; genus Noturus; species Noturus placidus. The sequence goes on along the minus strand of JAFFST010047059.1, from coordinate 13,711 downwards.
GTAAAATCCAAAGTGCAATTAAAATCTCCTAAGATTATGAGGTCTACTGCATGTTGTCTTAAAAAAAATTCGCTAACTTATTAAATAGATGTATGCTCTCTACGTCTATGTTTGGGGCGTAGATGTTCACAAAGAGAGAGTTAAGCTTACTGATTTCTGCCCTCACAATCAAGAGTCTCCTTGGGTCAATTTCGCTTTTTTGACAGAATTTTTACTTTAACAGTAGTAGAGAAAAGAACTGCCACTCCGGCACTCAGGTTGGACCCATGACTGACGACCAGTTCTCCATTCAGCCTCATAGCTGTACTATCTCAGAGAGTAACCTGTTCTTTTTTCCTCCACTCATCCCATTGATGTTTAGAGATCCCACCCACAAGACCTCCATAAAGAAAAGGGAGAGGGAGAAAGCATATAAAAAGAGAAAGTTAGTCTTCATCATCATTGTGTTGCGTTTGTCTTTCTGCTTTGCCATCGTTATTCTTTCAATCCCTGTTTGTTTCCTTGGTCTAATAGGGGTCAGATATTTATTTAGTCGAAATCTCGCCTGTCTTGAGAGCTCATCGTAGTTGATAGTTTTCCTTGCCATTATGACAGTTGCAGTGAAATTTTCCAGGATCTGGAACATTACTACTATACATATAAAAAGTAGTTAATCTCTTCAAGAGTATACAACTCTTGATCAACCACACTTCCCATATCTGTATCTGACCAGTGTTCTTCATCTCTCAACCCATCATCTGTACATTGGGACATTTCGTCTAACTCATCAGGCTCATTATCTTCAGAGCCTCCTCCTCGTGATTCTCTAAGTTCACTTTCCTTCCTTTCCTTTCATTCTCTTTCCTTCATTTCCTTCTTGCACTTCACTCCTATCAGTCTCATCAGTTATAATCTCAGAGTCACTATCCTGCTGCTCAACACTCCTAACCACCACATTAGCATCACTCACCTCCTCTGAGGTACCGTCCTCCTGTGTCTCAGTGCTCTGTTTGTCTGGGTACTGTTGATGTTGGTGCTCACTTTCCACATCTCCACGTGATGTAGACGGCTGCTGATCGTCTTTATGTGGGCATGTAAAGCGCTTGTGCTCTAGCTCACCACATACAAAACATTTCAGATTTTGTGATCGCATCATTACTAATAAAAGGTGGAACGTTTGAGATAGTAATCTTCGTTGCTGGAGTGGATAGAGGGGTGATCTGTACATACACTTCCTTAACCCATATTCCACTCACAGTAAGCTGGTTAATCAGCGCCTCGGATTTTAAAAACACAACACAGCCTTTGTTCATTCTCGAAGCCGAAACTATGTTGTCGAAACCTACCTGTTCTCCCACAGCTACAAGTAGCTCCTCTATCGTTACTCCGGGCTCTGGTACACACCTGCACGAATTTCTGAGTGATAGGTTTGGTGGTGTTTGCCCCAGAAGCGGGCACCATTGCAGCGTCTAAACTTTCTCGGGCACACAATATAAAAACTGTTACCTCTGTTCTTACCTCAACCAAGTAAATGAGGGGAAAAGGAAAAACCAAAAGGGAAAAAGTAGAGAGGATAACAGAGGAAAAAGAAAAGGTAAATAAAGTGTTTCTGCAGTCGCTCTCAGAACCAAGCTGGTTTTGGTTCTGTAGGGACGTGAGGAGAAGGAGCAGGATGAGTTGTTGAGATGTTTATTCTTTGTCTATCGTGCTGTAGCTCTGTACTCTGGTGGATCTCTGTACAACTGAACACCTGATAATGATCTAGTGCACTGCCTCCCAACATCTCACCGTTTTTATATGTTACACTGATGGAAATCACAACCCACCATTAACCAGCAAAGTATTAAATGGGTTCAATCCAACTTTAATACTGAAAGATCTAATAACTTGGACCACATGTGTCTTGTGAGTGGACATGTTCTTCAATAAGAAAGATGTTAATTGCGAGTTACGGTGACTCTGATAAATGCAGAATAAGAAGACAGTCCACAGTGAGCTTTTCAGATTTTATTATTTATTTATGAAATAGAAATAAACATGCACAAAAACTGTTAAAGCTAAAAAAATTTGACGTCTATTTAATCCAACGCCGTGAGCTTTAGTCATTTTTACAGGTGTGTATAGACCTAAAAAAATCGAATCGGTTCAAATAGATCTTATAAAAACAGGATATTTATTTCTGCTGCTTTAAAGATCTAACCATAATACAGAATATAAAAATGATTAATATGTAATCAAAAAAAAAAAAAGCTTCATTATACTTCAGATATAGAAAATTATCAGTAGATAAAAGATTTTTAAAAATTAATAAGAGGTATAGACACTTTGGAATAAAGCAGTATGAAAACCTCACAAATATAGTGCAAACATTGTGTGTGTGTGTGTGTGTGTGGGTGGGTGGGTGGGTGCGAGTATGTGTTTGTGTATGTGTTAGTTAGTTTTGATGATGGCATATACTGCAGTATCTCCTGATTCCACTGGTGTGTGTGCTGCTCTAACAGTTACTGTGGACTACAGTCGAGTTCGACACATCATCCTGCAGAAATAAACATCAACATGTTATTGCACACACACACACGTAAGATACACACTTTTAGAATGATACACACCTTTTCTTCTGCTTTGTTGCGTTTAGTTTGTGGATTTATAACTGCGTACAGAACATCACAATCATTCTGTAGAGAGAAAACATGTTGCGTTAGACAACACACACACACACACACACACAAACGACTGTGTGTATTCATTTGCTTCTTCTGCTGTGTCCTCTGTCCTGTTTGTCCATCACCGGTCTTGGTCTGTCCTCGTCGCTGTCCTACAGAATGAAACCAGACAGAGTGAGACTGCAGGTGTGTGTGTGTGTGTGTGTGTGTGTGTGCGTGTGTTTACCTCTGTGTTTCCAGTCTATCTTTAACCTTTCACAGAAGATGTTTCAGAGTGTGCGGTTGTGTTGTCACTGACCACTGGGGCTGGTTTGTTGTGACACGTACAGGAAGTGAAAGACCAGATAAAGTTAGTTTGTGTTTCTTACTGTGAGCTGATGTACTAACGTACTCACAAAGACTTTTCATTCCGGTGTGTATCAGTGGTGTGTGATACCTGGTTCAGAATTAGGTGAAGTTGTTGTGATCACTGGTCTGGATGTTGAAGGTCTTGTTGGTGCGTCTGCAAGGAGAGAAAGGTTTAATAAGTTATAAATAGAGTGTGATGTGCAGTGAGTGAACGCAGGACTCAGCATGTTCTTTATTAAAGACAATCCAGGAATCGTAGTGAGAAGTGAAAGTGGTTCAGAACACACACTCGGATCATCTATAATCAAACACAAACCCAGATGAGGGTCAGAACACGGAGCAGAAACTTTTCACATCTGATTATTCCATCCATCCATCCATCTTCTACCGCTTACTCCTTTATCAGGGTCACGGGGAACTTGGAGCCAATCCCAGGAGGCATCGGGCACAAGGCGGGTACACCGTGGACAGGATGCCAGTCCATCACAGGGCACACTCACATTCATACACTACGGACACACCAAATCAGCCTACCATGCATGTCTTTGGACTGGGGGAGGAAACCGGAATACCCGGAGGAAACCGACGCACGGGGAGAACATGCAAACTCCACACACATGGCCTCGGCGGGACTCGAACCCCCGACCCAAGAGGTGTGAGGCAAACGTGCTAACCACTAAGCCACCGTGCGCCCCTTGATTCTTACATTTATTTATTTATTTTTTTACGTTGCACTTTACCCCTATTTTATTTTCATTACATACATACTGTAGTCAACTTCACATATAGTTTATATACAGAGGGTCATTTGACCATTTCCTTTGAGGTGGATGTTTGTATCGTTAGTGCTGTGGATCTCACACCTGTACTGTCCTCCATTCTCTACAGTCAGGTGTGATATGAGCAGAGAGAGATTTCCTGAAGAGAGATCATTAAGGAGATATCTCTACCCAGTTTTTTGTTATGTATTTCCTCCATGCGAGTGTCTCAGGTTTGGTGTGGAGGTCAGTGCAGGAGCAGGACAGCAATACTGAGTCTCTTTTGTATGCAGTGATCGGTTTTATATCATTATTTCCTTCCAGTCTTCAGCCTGTAGAAACACCAGTTAATGATCTGTTAATGAGCAGTTCAATTGTACTTTATTTTAAACAGTTCCACCAAAGCAACACACTGCATCATGCAGCATTGTAAAATCAATAGCCAAAATCTCATTAGGCTTGGAGGCCAAGACATGACCCATGAAGCCCCGAGCAAGTGGTCCAGCGTAATTAGCCAACTGACACCACTGTGCCGCCTTCCCGACACCATTGTGCCACCTCTGCATACATCCCTGGCCAATAACACAGCTGATGTATTAGTTCAGTAGTACGCTCAATACCCTGAAGTCCATGGTGTTGATGTAACTGGGTCAAGAAGTCACGTTTTAAGGCCACAGGCAAAATCAACTGTCGCATCTCCTCACCCAAGTCAGGGCGTGACACACGGCGATAAAGGACTCCATCTTTTTTTAAGAGACGGTCCCATTGCCGAAGCAACGTCAACCCAGTCTTGGGGAGCTGCTGATGCTCTACCAAGCTGGGATATAACCCCTGTTCCCAATAGGCCAAAACCCTCTGAATATCAGGATCCACCTCCTGTAGCACACTCAGATCCTCACAGGAAAAGCTGGGCAATGTTGCAATCACCAGTTGATCAACTTTTACTACCGGTTCTGCCTCCACTGCCTGCCTCACCACAACTGGAACAACAGTCCCTGGCAAGAAACTCTAGTGTCTCCTGGCAAAACTGATTGTCTAGAGAGGGCATCGGCATTACGGTTGCTCCTCCCGGAATGATACCGAACCTCAAAATCAAAAGAGGCCAACTGAGCAGCCCAAGGCTGTTCAGTAGCTCCCAGTTTAGCGGATGCCAGGTGGCTAAGGGGATTATTATCCCTATAGACAATGCACTTCTGACTCAGCAGGTACTCCCTAAACTTCTCAGTGATGGCCCACTTGAGTGCCACAAACTCCAATTTTATGGAACTGTAGTTGGTCATATTGCGCTCAGTGGGCCTGAAACTGTGGCTGGCAGAAGTGATAGGGCGTACCTTACTTCCCTGCTCCTGTGAGAGGACTGCACCAAGCCCACTGTGGCTAGCATCCACCTTCAGGATAAAGGGCCGGGAGATGTCAGAATATGCCAACACTGGGGCAGTAGAAAGCCTATTCTTAAGTCCCTCAAAACTCACCTGACACTGCTCCGTCCAAGCCTGAAAACCCCTGGTTGGTTCGCTTTTGGGGGCCCGATCCAGCACATGCTGCAACCAGCCTATGCAGGGGCCCTGCCAATTTGGCAAACTCCTTCACAAAATGCCGATAATAGCTGGCAAAACCTAGAAATGACCGTAACTCTAACACATTAAACGGACGTCGCCATTCAGCCACAGCCTCAATCTTTGCAGGATCAGTTGCTACCCCTCCAGCCGATATGACATGGCCCAAATACTTCACTTCCCTTTGGAAGAACACACACTTACTTAACTTGACCTTAAGTCCTTCACATGCTAACCGACTCAAGACTACCTCCAAACGCTCCAAATATTGAGCTACAGAGGCAGAAAATACGATAACATCATCCAGATATAAAAGTAAGGATTTACACTGTTGGTCCCCGAACAACCTTTCCATTAACCTCTGAAAGGGTCCTGGGGTGTTACACAGGCCAAAGGGCATGCGGTTCCACTCAAAAATTCCAAAAGATGTACAGAAAGCAGTCTTAAACCGATCCGTCTCTGTGACTGGAACCTGATTATAACCACTGGCCAAATATAGAGTCAAGAACCAACAAGCACCACTCAGGGAGTCTAGGGACTCATCAATTCAAGGCAGAGGAAATGAGTCTTTCCTAGTTCTAGCATTAAGTTTGCAGTAGTCTACGCAGATACGTAGACTTCCATCTTTCTTTTTAACCAACACAATCGGCGAAGCATATGGACTGCAGCTTTCCCGAATGATCTCAGTTTCCAACAACTGATTTATATGGGCCTTTACCACCTCGTACTCTGATGGTACTGATGGTACTAGACTCATATCAGTCTAAAACGCTGCCGAATCGGCGTCTCATCCAACAAGGGAATATCATGAAAAATTTAAGTGGTACAACCCAATTCTCCCACCTGGTTAGAAAACAATGACTGAAATTTGTAGAGAAACGTTCTTACCTGACACTGCTCTTTCACTGATAAACTTGACAGGTCTACTGCTTCAACCTGCTCCTGCACAGTAAGCCCCACTTCTGCATTCTGAGACCCAACCACGGCCACTACTGGCTGAACCTCAGAAATACCTGTGGGCAAACTCACCACATAAACAGTACTTAACATGCGAAGAATGGAACGAGGGTAAAGCATGACATCAGACACTCCAACATTAACCACAGGTATATAAGCTGTCCCTTGGTTTACCTGCACTACCGCTGGAGAAGCCAGCAACCCCACAGGCAACCCTGACTCGGGAGGCTCAAAAAGTACAGTTCCATTAGAATATTCATCTGAGAACGTGGCTGGAACAAACTTAAACATGCCCCCTGGAATGCGACAAGGCCTATGACCCCGCACCCATACCCTACCAATACGAGTTACATTAGTTAAAGTAACATTGTCACAACAATTTTGTAGAGCCTGTGATACAAAGTGTGGGGCTGTTAACACATCAGGCAACTCAAAGAGAGTAGGGACATGTTGACCAAACAGCTCCTGGTAACATCGATTCAAAACATTCATTCTGAGAACCCCAGGAATCCGATCACACAAGCCACCAGGAGGGTCTTTGATGACAAGCACCCCACAATTTGTAATAACTTGACCACAAAGATCAATGTCCAGCTCCATGTAACCCAGAAAAGGAATGGACAAACCATTAGCAGCACGAAGCTGTAGCCACTGACATGACCCAAGTTGCTCCTGACCCCATGGTTTAAAATGCTGCCGAAAACAACTTTCCGTAATGGTTGAGTCCATTGAGCCGGTATCATCCAAACAGGACACCGGCACTCCACCTATAGACGCAAGAACATGAGGACAGGAAGACATCAAATGAGATGTGGAAACAGACCCTTTTGACAATACGGAGCCAATAAGACCCCAACTGAGCGATGGCTCTGAAGCCCGGTGGGCACTAGTTTTCCGGATACACAGACATGGAAGACTGCTTCCCCTCAGCAAAACGTGTGAGGGGATATGGGGTGCGCTGGAGAACCCACTCCCTATTGCACTCCCTGGCAAAATGGCCTGGCTTTTGACACCGCCTACAAATTATGGGTCCAGTACGAGTGACTTCTGGACCTTGCAATCTGGCGAAGCTTTGCGTGAGCCAATTTAACTGCTCTTGCTGTACCTTTAACATTTCCTTCAATTCACTCAATTCAGACATTTGAGGCAAAGTACGAGCCCCCATCCACGAATCTCCATGAACACCATACTGAATAACATGTGCCAATTGGACAGATAGACTTCGAGCCGTCGTACCCCCTGGCCTACCTTCCAACTCCCATCGAAGGGCTTCACCCCGTACCTCTGGCAAAGTGGAATCACCAGCTGTTTGAGCTCTCGTCTTGAAATACTATCCGTCACATATTCAACAAATTGATCACGAAGCACGGTCACAACATTCACCATAACATTGGTCGACTGTTGCTTAACCTTCTCCAGGAGGCTCATCAAGGTGAGGGAAAACTCCAAGAGTGTTTCCCCCTCTTGCTGCCTCCGGGATAAGAAAGCTTCCTGCAAGGCCACATATGACAATGTGCACCCGTACAACTCACGCAGTGCTTTAATGATTTTCTCTGGGACTCCACGCTCCTCAGCCAAACGATATCGTATTTCCTCTCACGCTTCCCCGTCCAAATGATCAAAAAGAAAAAATGCCTGGTCTGCAGTAGATAAATAACGGGTTCTCATACATGCCGTAGCTTCCTCAACCCATTCGTTAAAACTCACCCCTGATGAACCACTAAATTTTTGGCACCTCCAATCTCTAGGCACAAACACAAACCTGTCAGTTACTGGAGCAACAGTGCCAGTCACTGGTGGCATCAACTATAACAGAGGCGCTAGGTCCGGCCACATTAGCCCCTGTTGACCCTTTCCTGTCACAATCTCTCATTATCAGCCGTAAGTTGAGCAACCAGCTCTTTAAGTTCCTTAATTCTCCCTCCATTTATGATGGAACACACCTACCCACAGCATGTAAGGGAGTCAGAACAGCAACTGCAGTCTCCAGAGCACACGCTGCTGCTTGGTTCCTAAAAAAAAAGGAAAAACAAAGAGAAGACAGACCAACAAATACAAAAAAAATATATGGTCCCCCAGCCTCAGACAAATATTCCGTGGAAATCCTGCCAACTATGCCACTTGTAGTAAAGGGTCCTGTATAGCACTCGTTTAAGACCAACTACGCCACTTATAGCAATGTGGCTTGTTTAGCTCAATTAAGACCAACTACGCCACCCCGAATAAACGGAGAAAATTAAACTAAAAAAGCTCATAAGGACACGCAAGTATGTTCCACTTAGAATAGGAAAAGAGGCTTTGTTTTCCATACAAAAGACCTTTTTATTTTGTCGTTTTAAAAACACTAACCAAGAATTTTTATAAAAACAAGAAACCAAACACAACATAAACAATCACAAAAGAAATTTATAGTCCTAGGAGGACTGAGGCTTCCTGTATGAAGGGCAGGCTAGTACAGAAACACCAGCTGTACAAAAAGGGAAAAGCACCCCACTAATCTGAATAATACCCACAGACTTCACTGCAAATAAACACAGCAATTATAACAACCCTTAATTAAAGTACAGCCCAAGGTGTAACAGAGGAACTCCCCAGCCTCAGGAAGCACTCAGCTCATAAAAATAACACGAAACCAACTACAACATACTCTAAACATACAACCAAGAAAAATGACACAAAAACACGCTTACTGTCAGGAAAACACAGATAACCCTGATCTCAAACTGAGTACAGGTAGCAAGTTTACCAAGACTGACCAAAACCACTACTACCACATAGCAGTATCAGCATAATTGATAAAGACTGTTACAACACAGTTGAGTTAAAGAAACTGATTTAAATGACAGCAACCAACACAAAACAAAACAGAATAAAACCAAACATAAAGCCAATCATAAAGAAACCAAGCAATCAGAAACCAGTTATAAAACCAAACATAAAAGAAAAACCAAGCAGCAACGTAGATCCATAAATGAGGGAGAGGAGCTATACCACTATGTCCACATCTCACGCAGCCTGCCTTAACGCATGCAACGCGGGGAGCCTAAGAACAGACAGGTGTTGCAGTCTTAATTTGGAGAGCATGCAAAATCATTTAGCAAGAGAAATAGAGCTAACTGATTCACCTACCGTGATCTGATGACCTAATACTCACGGCGGCACATACAAAAATCATACGATAGCTTCGTTAATAGTTGTAGCAGCAACAGCTGGCTCTTCGATCGGGGGTTTATGTTTAATGACCGTGCCACACAGTTGGGAGCTTTGACGACACACCACACTGAAAGCGAACAGCACCCCACACGTGCAGTCTCAGTAGCCCAACGTCACACTAAACAAACAAATAAATCGCACCATAAGCGGACAACTAGCATCAAACAGCTAAGCAACAAAGCTAACAGCGCATACCTCTGCAATCCATAACAACAACAGGAAGGGGCGGGTTTTCGACCATGAAGAATTCCATGAGGCATAAACCACAGCTTATATACCAAGGTAGGAAGAGAGCTCATTGGCCACGTAGTCAATAAGGGTAACATTCCAATTACT
>JAFFST010047057.1:28075-42835 GCA_022414735.1 Noturus placidus | reverse complement strand
ACAGAAAGATTACCCAAGCTTTAAACATCCCAAGGAGCACTGTACAAGCGATAATATTGAAATGAAAGGAGTATCAGACCACTGCAAATCTACTAAGACCCGGCCGTCCATCTAAACTTTCAGCTCATACAAGGAGAAGACTGATCAGAGATGCAGCCAAGAGGCCCATGATCACTCTGCACTTTGCAGCAAAAGGTGGCACTACAAAGTATTAACTTAAGGGGGCTGAATAATTTTGCTCGCCCAATTTTTCAGTTTTTTATTTGTTGAAAAAGTTTGAAATATCCAATAAATTTCGTTCCACTTCATGATTGTGTCCCACCTGTTGTTGATTCTTCACAAAAAATTACAGTTTTATATCTTTATGTTTGAAGTCTGAAACGTGGCAAAAGGTCGAACAGTTCAAGGGGGCCGAATACTTTCGCAAGGCACTGTATGTAACACATGCCAAAAGAACTTAAACTTACTGTGCACTGCTCCACTTACTAAAAATACTGAATGGTTTTTTGGCACTCTGTAAAAAGAATTCTTGTTGTATCTGTTAGCACAGTCGATCGCACAACTGCCTTTTCCCATTTTTTATTTTTTTTTCCAGAATTCACGCAGTACACTAATTCTGCCGCTCAGTCTTTTTCCCACTCAGTGAGTGTGACCGCGGTGAGTTCCGGCTACCGTGACGTCACGTGTATAGTGGAGTTTTAAGACCGTTGAGTGGGTGGTCGAGCAGGTTGAGTGTGGTCGAGCGTGTTGAATTGTTCGATCTCGATTCGCGTGGTGGTGTGAACGCCATTTTTTGTGATTTTCCGTGTGGCTCTGCATCCGAAGATGAGGAACCCTTGCCGAACAAGAACAATTGTACAGGCATCTCTATGATCCATCTATACGGGACCATAGAGATAGCCAGATATCACAAAATTCATGGTTTTGATTTGCTTTATACATACTGTTGAAAGAATAAAGCCAAAGCTGAAGGGTTGTTTTTTTAAATGGGGGGCTGGGGGGCACTACACCATCAGACGGTGATTAAACCTCATTATTTTGTCTTTATACATAGACATTTACACTGATGGGTGGCCATATAGTGATTATTCTGTAATAATATTCTTTTGTCTCAGTACATAAAAAGACATTTATGTTGATGAGCGTACAATCACCTGATTTTTTTTTTAATGTGAGAAATGACATTTGCAGGAAGCACCCACTTTTTGCTTATGTCTACAGAAATTGTTAACCTTCACAAAATGAGCCTACAATAAATAATAAGCTATTTTATGAAAGTAAAGGTCCATGTTTAATATATAGCTTAATGAAATTAATAAAATTAGGAAAACATTGACGTTGTTCAACTTAGTGCTCTTTTTTTTCATATTTTATTTTAGTGAATTTTAGTGGTGCATTGAAAACAAACATCAACAACAAACAACATTTCCTCCTCAGCATTCAGCAACTCCACGCAAGACGCCTTGATTGTAAGCGTTGCTATGGTTGTTCATACAAACGACTTCTTCTCTCAGCTACTTCCTGTTGGTTTATAGGATGATTACTCCGCGTCGCCCCCTTTCGGTTCAAAGAATATTACAACAGCGAGCGCATCAAGTCTAACCGCCTTGGGGAGGTGCGCGCGCAGTCAGCAGAAGATGTGCAGAGCCAGGCGAAAGTATAAACACGACGATTTAAAAGCGAGGGGGGAAGAGGGAAAAGCGCCAATGAAGCACTAAAGCCGCCTTTCACAGCAACTTTCTTCTGGCAAGCTCTGCAGACTGGGTTATCATCTTCTATTAAGTTTTCCTCAGCATTTTTATCAAGTCCAAAATATGACCACACTTTGGATTTGGTCTTCTTGGATGGTTGGAAATTCTCCCAAGCGCCGTCACTGCCTTCACCCATGTTCTCTAACTGAATTAAACGATTTTTATTATTATAAAAATGCAAAATGACAGTGGGGGCGGAGCCACGGTGGGCAAATGACGTAATCGGTGTGCGCCTGAACATCGACTATCGCAGCAAGCCTAGTGACAACTCTCCATCACTTTATAGTCAAATATAAAACCTGTTTAAATGATTACAGTGTGCGTACTTTTTGTGCATTTTCAGCACATTTGAACAATACTGCGATAATACCGATAACCCTGATAATTTGGTCCCAATAATCATGATATGAAATTTCCACACCATTACATCTATTGTGAAGTAATGTGTGTTGAGGAGTTTTCCTCCAGACCTGCACCAATCCTTTGAGCCTTGTTCCACATTTCATAGTTTCTTGATCCTGTTTTCGTACTCACGTTTCTGGTTCTTGTTCTGCCTGGTTTAACCCGTTTGCCGATCGCTTGACCCCTTGCTTGTTTTATGACCTATATATTGCCCTACAATTTGGATTTGTCTGCCTGTATCTTAAAAAAAAAAAAAAAATAACTTAAGCTGCACTTAAACTGATCCTCCATTACATGACACATACAGTGCATCCGGAAAGTATTCACAGCGCTTCACTTTTCCCACATTTTGTTATGTTACAGCCTTACTCCAATATCGATTAAATTAATTATTTTCCTCAAAATTCTACAAACCGTAATGACAACATGAAAGAAATTTGTTTTAAATCTTTGCAAATTTATTAAAAATAAAAAATAAGAAAGCACATGTACATAAGTATTCACAGCCTTCGCTCAATACTTTGTTGAAGCACCTTTGGCACCAATTACAGCCCCAAGTCATTTTGAGTATGATTCTACAAGCTTGGCACACCTATTTTTGGGCAGTTTCTCCCATTCTTCTTTGCAGGACCTCTCAAGCTCCATCAGGTTGGATGGGGATGAACCTTCACCCCAGTCTGAGGTCCAGAGCACTCTAAAGCAGGTTTTCATTAAGGATGTCTCTGTACATTGCTGCATTCATCTTTCCCTCGATCCTGACTAGTCTCCCAGTTCCTGCCGCTGAAAAACATCCCCACAGCATGATGCTTCCACCACCATGCTTCACTGTATGGGATGGTATTGGCCAGGTGATGACTGGTGCCTGGTTTCCTCCAGACAGGACGCTTGCTATTCAGGCCAAAGAGTTTAATCTTTGTTCAATCTTTGCCTTGGTCTGAGAGTCCTTCAGGTGCCTTTTGTCAAACTCCAGGTGGGCTGTCATGTGCCTTTTACTGAGGAGTGGCTGACATCTGGCCACTCTACCATACAGTCCTGATTGGTGGAGTGCTGCAGAGATGGTTGTTCTTCTGGAAGGTTCTCCTCTCTCTACAGAGACACGCTGGAGCTCTGTCAGAGTGACCATCGGGTTTTTGGTCACCTCCCTGACTAAGACCCTTCTCCCTGATCGCTCAGTTTGGCCGGGCAGCCAAACTGGCGTACTCCCACAACAGAGCCAGCTTTCCTTACCAGCCTGTCTAGTCGTCCAGCATCCTTCTTCTTAGTGCTGCCTCCCCAGCATACCAAGGCATAAAAGAGGACACTGGCAACAACAGACTGGTAGAACATCCAGAGGAGCTTGCTGCAGACATTGAAGGACCGCAGCCTCCTCAGGAAGTACAGCCTGCTCTGCCCTTTCTTGTAGTGTTTCAGTGTTGACTGACCAGTCCATTTTATTGTCCAATTGTATTCCCAGATACTTGTAAGTGTTTACCACCTCCACCTTTACCACCTCAATGGTAACTGGCAGCAGACCGAGCTTAGACTTCCGGAAATCTACCACCATCTCTTTGGTCTTAGCAGTGTTGAGTTGTAGGTGGTTGAGTTTGCACCATTGCACAAAGTCTTCCACCAGGCTCCTGTACTCCTCCTGCCCATCCCTGATATACCCCACAATTGCAGTATTGTCCAAAAACTTCTGCATGTGGCATGACTCTGTGTTGTAGCAAAAGTCAGACGTGTACAGGGTGAACAGGACTGGAGAGAGCACTGTTCCCTGTGGAGCTCCGGTGCTACTGATCACAGTGTCAGAGAGACAGTTTTTCAGTCTGATGAACTGTGGCCACTCTGTGAGATAGTCTGCAATCCAGGATAATAGGTGAGCATCCACACCCATCTGCAGGAGCTTGAACTTTTTCCCTTGTCAAGGTAAGAATGCACCCTGTGTAGGAGATATGTGATGGCATCGTCCACGCCCACTTTCTCCTGGTATGCAATCTGTAGCAGGTCTAGTGAAAGACATACCTGGGGTCTGAGCATCCTAAAAACCAGTCGCTCCATGGTCTTCATCAGATGAGGGAAGGGGAGAGGGAAGAGGGGAGGGGATGGGTGCACTTGCGGGAGGTGTCTGGTGTCTGGAGACTAGTGACTAGTGACCAACATCGGTGTAGTCACATTGTTCGTTGTCAACTTGTGGGGGAAGAGTACATCAGCCTTTGATGATGGGGGTACATGGTGCACCGAGAGTGAGGGGGGAGGTGTGAGTTGGACAGGCAAGCAAGCACGAGCAGTGTCTGAATCAGCAGAGCGTGGAGACAGTCCATGGCCATTGGAGCTGGAACAGGGCAGCGGAACCTATTGTAGAAGTGGTTCAATTGATTCGCCCTATTCAGCTCTCCCTCCATAGAGCTCCACTGGACTCTTCCTCAGTCCAGTGATGGTCTGCATTCCATCCCAGAACTCCTTCACATTGTTCTCCTGCAACTTCTGTCCCACCTACTTTCTGTATTCCTCCTTAGCCTCTTTCAGCCTGGCTTTGAGTTCCCCTGTACAGACCTCAGCTCTGCCTGATCCCCCTCTCTGAACACCATCTTTTTCCTATTGAGAAGGGTCTTCACATTGCTGGTATCCAAGGCTTGTTTTTTGGAAAGCAGCGTACAGTTCTTGTGGGAACAACTATGTCCATACAGAAGTTCAGGTAGTCAGTTGTACAATGTGTGACCAAATGTCATCCAAATCCACTCCATTGTGTAGCACGCTCCAAAATGGAGCCTGGCATTACAGACTTGAAACACTTTGAAAAATTATAAATCATGAAACCAGTTGCCTATCTGTCTTTAAGTGTGTGTTTGGAATAGGTTGTCTCACATCATTCTTATTATGCCATCGACCTCTTGATATAATGCATTGCTCAGCCTTAATAGATTCATTTTGAAGCTTTTGATAGATATTAGCACAGATATATATTAGTACAGAAACCAAAATAGTACAATTCAAGGTTATTTTTTGTATAGTGCTCTTTTTAAGTGCTTCGGGTCTTCAGTCTTTATTTGAAGACATTCAATGACTTGGCTGTTTGAACGGCAGGGAAAGTTAATTCCACCACTTGAGTGCCAGTACAGAGAAGTCTTCATGCTTCTCTTCTTCCTTGAGAGAAGGTCTGTCAAGTTGAGTCGTGCTAGAGGCTCTAAGGAGATGTGGAGCAATGTGGGGTGCGATAAGTGCCTTCAGGTAGGTGGAGGCTAGTATGTTTTTGTCTTGATGACATATATATATAAGCATCAGTGGCAGCTACATGGGCATAAAGGCATCTACAGAAAGCCAGTGGAGTGAACACAGCACTGGGGTGATATGGGAGAAATTCAAGAGACTGAAGTAATAATCTGTGTTTCTCTCTCCCTCTATCTTTCTCTCTGTCCTGCTACATATGTTACTCCTGAGATAACCTGACCTGTTCTGCTCTCTGGATCAGCCTGATCCATCCTGATGTGGGAGTTCACTTGGAGACTACTCGCTGTTGATGAGGATGCCCCCATACGGACAGCCTAAAGACACACTTAGAAACCATAAAGATGGTATTGAACTGCAATTGATGCGAACAGTTTGGGTACAATGTCTTAGGACTACAATTGTAATGACAGTTTTAAGACTGCAATTGCCACAAACAGACTTTGCACTCAAGTCTCCATCAGTGAACAGTTCAGAACTTCAACAAAATAGATTTCATGTTAAAACTACTGAAAGGGGCACTTCATTATAATGTAGAGTGAAGTGCTACCTTTCTAAGGAACTTTTCACAAGAGGAGTAGACAAATGAAAGTACCAAAATAGTTTACTCAGAACATATAGCCGGCATTTATTGAACATCAAACATCAATCAGTAGAAAATATTAAATAAAATGAATTCAGAGCTCTGATGAAATAACCTCTATATACTAAACCAGAGTCCAACTACCCGGGTAGTATGTTTTGTTTAAATGTTTCTTCTTTTAAAAAAAAAAAAAAAAAAAGTGGAGTAAGATCTCGTGCTTATATGTACGATGCAATGAAGAAATGGTGAGTAGAAGCAGTTCGTGTTGCAGGCAAGATGATCATTCGTGCCTTCTGCCCTTCTGCTTCACGTGTCCAATGGCGAATTTGTCCAATGGAACTCCCTCTCGAATCATGCATCCAAAATAAAAAACAACTGGAGAAAATCATAAAATAGGTCAACTCTTTATCGTAATTTCGACTCTTTGCTCTGTTATTCCTGCATTAGAAGTAGGTTTGGTGGAGGAAAAAAAACTCTTAACTAGCTCTTTTTTTTTTTTTTACTTTATCACTCATTGTGGAAAATCAAAGTAGAGCTTCAACGCTATCGTTCTGCTGTTCGCGATTTTTGTCTTCTTCTCTTAAAATCAGTATAAAAATTTTTCCTCTGTGCAACGCCACCACTGCCACCTACTGGACAAATATGGTGTGCAGGGAAAACATAACTAAAAGTAATCAAGAAATCAGATATTAAACTATAATAACATTATCCTGTTAGTAGGCTATTTTCGAGTGGATTACATCCTCCCCTCCTTAATTTACATGCATCCTTGCATGTTGCACGCTACACTATTTCAGATGCTAACGGTGTTAAATTACATTAAATTATTAGGGCGGCTGTGGCTCAGTCGGTAGAGCGGGTAGTCCACTAATCGTGGGTTCGAATCCCGGCCCGGTGGATCCCATGCCGAAGTGTCCTTTGGCAAGACACTGAACCCTAAGTTGCCCCCGATGGCAAGCTAGCACCTTGCATGGCAGCTCTGCTACCATTGGTGTGTGCGTGTGCTCTCATTTGTAAGTCGCTTTGGATAAAAGCGTCTGCTAAATGAATAAATTTAAATGTAAATTACATATGTAAGGTACAGTGTCAAGGGAAAGGGTTTGGGAAAAAGCGTGGTCTAATCCAGTTAAAATGGAGTGTATAACTGTGACTAATGGTTTCCCTAAAGTTGGGTAAGTCAGCTTTTTGGGAGCTGTTTTATCCTTAGAGGAACTTCTCAACGCCACCTCTTCTTCAGGGGCAACCTCGTCATGTTCTTTTACATTTCCACTTCCCTCTGTCAACACCAATCCAGTTCCTGATCCATCTCTAGAACTACAATGCTCACTCAGGTCCATTGCAGGAACATTAGGAGGATTTCCTTCAGCTCGTACAACATCAGATGCAGGTGAGTATTGAACTTGACTAACCTAGACATCAAAACTCACATTAGCTTCCTGACTTCCAGAGACAGACTCATTTTCCATCTGGGTATCCTCTTCAGTAAATTCTACAACATGAGACCTTTGCTTTAGTCTGGTTACTTCTTGTAGAATCCCCCCATCCTGTCCAGAAATAGTGGAAGTCAAAGGTTGGTCATAAAGGGAGTAATACTCGGCCTCATCCTCCTCTTCAGACAGTTCTCCATCTTCTTCAGCTCCATCATCAACAGGAAAAGGTGAGTGATCGCGTTTCTGTCTGGACTTAAACTCTCTGGGACATACTTCCTTGACAGTGGATGGAAGAAATCCACATGACAAAAGCAGGTCTCTATGTAAAACTCTTTCAGGTCCACTTGTGTGTTCTGGGACGACGACATAGACAGGGGAGTCTTGGATCTGTTTAACAACCGTGTATAAGGTTTCACTCCATCAATCAGCGATTTTTTGCTTCCCTTTAATGCCGACATTCCGCACAAGAAATTTGTCTCCTGCTGCCAGTGTGGACTCTCTCACTTTGCTGTAAAATCTCTGTTTGTTCTGTAAAGCAGTCTTCAAACTGTGTTCAGTGGCCAGTCGGTAGCTTCCAGTTAGACTCTCCGTCAGCTTCTTGACGTATTCAGAGAGGGATAGTTTATTGCTTCCCTCAGGGCTCAGCCCAAAAGCGATGTCAACTGGGAGCCTTGGCTGGCGACCAAACATCAGCTGATATGGGGAATAGCCAGTAGTATAATTTTTAGAGCAATTATACGCATGGACAAGGGGCTGCACAAATTCCCTCCATCTCACTTTGTCTCCCTCTTCTAATGTACCCAGCATCTCAAGAAGTGTTCTGTTAAACCGCTCCATGGGATTTCCACGTGGATGGTAAGGTGTTGTCCTCGTCTTTTTAATGCAGAGTAGCTTAAACAGGTCTTTGATCAGGGCTGATTCAAAGTCGCGAACTTGGTCACTGTGCAACCGCTCAGGGAATCCATAATGAATGAAAGCTGTTCCACAGAGCTTTCGCCACTGTTCTTGACCTTTGATCTGCTGTTGGAACCACTACTGCATACTTAGTAAAATGGTCCGTAATGACCAAGATATTTTTTGTTTCTTTTTTATCAGGCCCCAGTGAAAGATAGTCCATACAGACCAACTCCAAAGGACGGCTTGTTTTTATATTAACCAAGGGAGTGCTTCTCTCAGCCCATGCCTTTCTCCGTATACATCTCTCACAGGTCTTGATTCTCTCAGTCACATCCATGGCCATACGAGGCCAATAGAATCGGGCACGAACCAATTCCAAAGTTCTTTCAGTACCCAGATGTCCGACAGCATCATGGAGGTTCTCTAGAGCAGTCTTTCTGTATCTTGTCGGAAGAACAAGCTGATGGAAAGGCTCACCTTGACTTATGCGTTTTCGGTATAAGACTTCATCAGAGAAGACCAGTTGCTCCATTATTCTCAACATCAACTGGACCTCTCGATCCTCCTGTCCCCTCAACCGGTATGAAAGTCGCTTTCTTGCTTTGACAAGCTCTATTACTCTACTGATGACTGGATCTTGCCTTTGCTCACGTGCCCAATCTTGAAGTGACATTTGCGGCAACGTACATGAACCAAGTACATCAGCTTGACAGAATCCTACAGGAATGGCAGAGGCATCAATTGCTAAACATACCACTGGTACCGGCATTTGGAAGTCCAGCCCTGCACTTGCTGCTGAGACGTGCTGCTACCTCTGACACAATGCCTTCACAGCATCAGATGGAAAATTGGCTCCTCTGTCATTTTGTAGGAACTGGGCAAGGAAGCGCTGAATGCGAGTATCCTCATCCTGAGACGTGAAGTCAGGTTGGTATTTGTCATGAGGATGTGGACGCCTTGAGAGACCGTCTGCGTCTTGGTTCTTCCTCAGAGCTCTATATTGGATGTTAAAGTCAAAGCTGGAAAGGGCAGCGAGCCAGCGGTGGCCTGCAGCATCAAGCTTGGCAGACGTCAGTACATACGTCAGTGGGTTGTTGTCTGTCACAACAGTGAATTTCGCTCCGTAGAGGTAATCAAAACATTTCTTTGAGACAGCCCACTTTAAAGAGAGATATTCGAGTTTGGGTGCAGGGTACCTTCGTTCACAGCGGTTGAGTCCCCTGCTTGCATAGGCTATTACTCTCAATTTGCCTTCCTGCTCTTGATATAAAGCCACACCAAGGCCATGAGTGCTTGCATCTGTATGTACTATGTAAAGCTTCTTCGGGTCGGTAAACCCAAGAATCGGAGCTGTTGTGAGCTTTTGAATGAGAGTCTTGAATGCGTCTTCACAGGCTGATGTCCATATCTCATTAAACGGTCTTTTGAAATCTACACTTGAGAGATGTGTTGAGCTGTTATATGAGGAGGCTGACTTCCTTTTTGGTGGCAGGTAACCAGCTGTTAAGTCGTTTAGAGGCCTTGAGATTTTGGAATAGTCCTTTATGAACCTCCTATAATACCCAACAAATCCAAGAGTTAAGCTCTTTGATGTTATTAGGCCTAGGCCACGTTGTCAAAGCAGCTATCTTGGCCTGGTCGGTCTCTACCCCAGTAGCAGACACAACATGACCGAGGTATTTAACAGATGTTCTGAAGAATTGGCATTTTTCAGGTGAAAGTTTTAAACCAAATTCCTTCAACCTCTGCAGAACTCGGAGTAATCGATCTTCATGTTCTTCAAGTGTAGCCGAGAAAAACGATAACATCATCAATAAAAACTAGGACTTCTCTCAAGTTCATTCCACCCATACACTACATTACTCCATTACTCTCTGAAAAGTACTGGGGGCATTCGTAACTCTCTGTGGCATCCTGTTAAACTCCCAGAACCCCATAGGTGTCACAAAAGCTGTTTTGCACTTGTCCCCCTCCTCCATTTCTACTTGATAGTATCCAGACTTGAGATCCATAATAGAAAATCACTTGGACCCGTTCAAGGCTGAGAAGGCTTCTTCTATGTTAGGTAATGCATATGCGTCTTTGATGGTTTGTCTATTCAGTTTTTGGTAATCGACGCATAGTCTAATATCACCGTTCTTTTTCTTCACCACTACTATTGGTGAAGCGAAGGGGCATTCTGACTCACGTATAATGTTCGCATCTTGAAGCTCTTTTAAATGACGTCTGACAGCCTCATAATCAGAGGTATGAATCGGTCTGGGCCTCTGTTTAAATGGAGATGGATCCGACAAGCGTATACTGTGTTTGATCTCAGTGGTA
Source organism: Noturus placidus (assembly GCA_022414735.1). Lineage (NCBI taxonomy): Eukaryota > Metazoa > Chordata > Actinopteri > Siluriformes > Ictaluridae > Noturus > Noturus placidus. Next base: position 32,246 of record JAFFST010047057.1, on the reverse strand, counting down.
TGACCAAAATTTTACCGGAAGTTTACCGGAATCAAACACATGCATGGAGTTGCACGTCGCGAAGTATGAAGTCAGGTGGGATGGCTCACTCAATGTGACTCTGTCATCGTGACCTGGTAAGAAGGACACAGCTTTAGGAAAAAGATAACTCAGCAATGCTATGACCTGCTGATAATTTGATGTCATGTGCGGTCTCATTTTTCACCAAAATAGGCATCTTGAAGGATGGAAATGACGGGCTTGTCATGATGTAGCTACAGAACAAGAGACCAGCAGGTAAGTTGGATTGGGGGGGCTCTACTATTAGGGGAGTATCAGTAGCTACTGGGGCATGCTTTGTGTATCCAGTTAAAGCCATTCTTTCACCTGCAGGAATGATGACACTCTTTTTGCTCTGCAGCTTCACAATCCCAACTCTGCCATTTTGTTGATTTATTTTGAATCTGTGATACAAATGTTTAACAAGTGGGGAGCATTGACCACCGTGGGCCCTGTGTCTTACGCAGCCATTCTGAATAAGTGTACACTTTTCATACAGTAGATCTTGTGTGTTGGTGCCTATCAACAAGGGCATGTCCATGTTTGTTCTGTGGTCAGGCACAACAAGTGCTAAGGTCAGAATCTTTACAGGTTTCCCCATGAAGTGCTCTGGAAAGTTTATGTTGACTTGGATGTAACCTAGATAGGGTACTTCCAGACCACCAGCACCTTCTATGTCTAATAGGTCTTGAATGGGGAAAATGGACTGATGTGAAAGGTAACTCTCATTAAAAGACTTTGAAATTGTGCTAACCTGGGAACCTGAATCTAGAAGGCTATCACACTGAACTCGTTCAACTGCAACAGTTGATGTACATTTTGGCCCTATCAACTCTCTTGGGAGGGCACCATCCAATGACTGAGCTGAGGAATGTGTTTCACAGACGACTGTTTTTGTGTCTTTGTTTTGTGTGGGACGTTTCACTTTATTTCCGGGTGCAGTTAGTCCCTCCACTGTGACCCTGTCCTGCTTAAATGGTCGTATTTGGTTTCCCATTCATTTTGTCTTGCTTTGAGTTTTTTATATTTCTGATCAACCAACAGCTTATTTGGGGGATTTTCACACTGTCGTGCTAGATGGCCATCACTGCTACACTTAAAACAGAACCAAGCCTTCGGCCTTGTTTTTGGTGCTGTTTGTTGGGCTTGAATTTCAGCTACCCTAACTGAGGGGGTATCTTGAGCTGAATTCTGGATTTTATTAGCATTCTTTTGCCTCCTGAGATCTTTCTTTTTGATAAGTTGCATTTTTAGTTCAGAGACTTGTTTCCGTAAAGCTTCAGTTTCTGTGACGTATGTCTGGAGGACATTTGCGCCTGCATCATCAGAGAAAGGCGTTTCATGCACGAGTTGCATATTCATAGAGGACCTGAGCTTTGTGTTCCCTAAATGGCGTTGCATGAGATCCTGCTTTGCAGTTCTCCTGTCTTCCTCTGTTCTAGCTTGTAGCAGGAAATCAGAGAAATCAGGCGGGTTTTCTGTTTTAAGCCCTAATTGCAGTGCTAGGATAAGGGACTGGTCCCAACATCCACGTCAAAACTGTCCCAACAGCTGTTTATTGGCGTCTGCTTTTGCAATGCTACCTCTCTGCACAGCTGTATCAGATCAGAACCTGTAACCGCGGCAGGTATTCTGAGAATTTCTCTCCTGCGTTTTGATGAGTGCTAAGGAACCCTTCGAAAATTTCTTCCCCATCCTCAACTAATCCATATGCTGAGTCAAGGAGCATAATCACGAGGAGCTGCATCTGGGCCTAGTTGCCTGATTAAATCAGAGGCTGTTGGAAGCAGGCTTTCTAGGATTTTACGTCGCTGCATGTCAACAGAGGTTTTATCCTGAATCATAAGCTCTACATGGAGAGACCATGTCTGAAAGTCATCTTCATTTGTAGGTTTAGGAAGTTTGCCTGAAAAGGGACAAAGTCGCTTAGATACCTGGCTTGAGGCAATGGAGTTATCATTTTTTATAACATGGTCTACAATGATCCTCTGAACGTCAGGTGGATTGATTATGTCATTGTCTGAGGCTCCTTGGTTGATTTGAGCTGACTGTGTTGTCTTTTTCTTTGTTCTAGTAGTGAATGTAGGGGAAGCATGTTGTGTTGGGTAAAACGTAGTGTGTGCTTTACGGATTAAAGGGGTCCCACTGTCATCAGAATCTGCCTCACTGTCAGAGTTTGAACTGTTACTTGAGCCTAAAAGCTCTGCTTGCACTGTGGGTAGGGATTTCTCAGGAGAAGGAGTTACTTTGTAAGCCCTATCTATACGCCACATAATATTAGGATCTCTAGCACTAGATAGATATTGTGGGAGGTTAGGAGCTAGGTCTATGACTGATTGCTCAGACTCAAACTCCACTAGAGCTTTAACTCCATTCTCTTGTCCTGTTTGTCTTACCCTAAGAACTTTGTTCACAGGCCCAAAAGCTAAACAGGAGTCAGTTATCTGTTCATCAATATCAATACTCTCAGAAGCCAGGCCAAACTAAGAGCATTTGAAAGGAAATGGCGCAAATCTAACAACCCAACTGACCTAACCAATTACCAGACACTCTTCTCTTCTTTTTCCAACAGCATCTCCACTGCTAAAGCCACATACTACCAAAAGAAGATTGGTAGTTCTCCCAACACCCGCACTCTTTTCAAAACCCTTTCCACTCTTCTCTGTCCCCCTCCTCCCCCTTCCCCTACCTCTCTCACTGCAAATGACTTTGCCACTCTCTTTTCCAACAAGGTCACATCAATAAGGAACCAGTTCTCAACCCCAGACGTACATAGACCAGCTCCTCCTCCATGTAACTCCCAACTGACTTCCTTCTCTCCCCTGTCAGAGACTGATGTCTCTAAACTCCTCCTCTCTAGCCATTCCACAACCTGCCCTCTTGACCCTATCCCTTCTCACCTTCTTCAGTCCATCTCTCCCACACTGTTACCTGCACTCACACACATTTTTAACACATCCCTCTCTACTGGCACATACCCTACCTTATTTAAGCAGACCCAGGTTACCCCACTGCTTAAAAAACCATCACTTGACCCTGCTGTAGCTGACAACTACAGACGTGTTTTCCTGCTCCCTTTTCTTTCCAAAACTCTTGAAAAAGCTGTTTTTAATCAACTCTCTAATTTTCTCACACAGAACAATCTCCTGGACACCAAGCAGTCTGGCTTCAAGAGCAATCATTCTATGGAGACTGCTCTGCTTTCCGTCACTGAAGCATTATGACTAGCAAGAGCAACCTCTAGATCATCTGTCGTCATCCTGCTTGACCTTTCTGCTGCTTTTGACACTGTGAACCATCAGATCCTTCTGTCACTCTCTCCAGCCTGGGCATCACTGGAACGGTTCTGCGCTGGGTGAAATCCTTCTCTCTGACAGATCTTTCAAGGTATCATGGGTTGGAGGTATTTCTGAAATTCAGCAACTCACCACTGGCATTCCACAAGGGTCAGTTCTAGGTCCACTTCTCTTTTCTATCTACACGACATCTCTAGGGCAGGTGATTGAGTCTCATGGCTTCTCATGTCATTGTTATGCTGATGACACCCAGCTCTATTTGTCCTTCCAGCCTGATGATTCATACGTCTCCGCTCGCATCTCTGCTTGTCTGTCAGACATCTCAGCCTGGATGAGGGAACACCACCTTAAGCTCAACCTGGCAAAATCTGAGCTTCTCGTCATCCCAGCCTGTCTCTCAATCAACCACAACCTCACTGTACAGCTCGACCACACTCAAGCCAACCAGGACGGCCAGGAACCTTGGGGTGACTCTTGATGACAGCTTGACCTTTACAGACCACATCTCAACAACTGCTTGGTCCTGTAGATTCATCCTGTTCAACAACAAGAAAATCCGACGCTACCTCACCGAACAGGCTACACAGATAGTAGTCCAGACTCTTGTTATCTCAAAACTGGACTACTGCAACTCTCTACTTTTGGGCCTCCCAGCCAGCTCCATCCGACCCCTGCAGATGATTCAGAATGCTGCAGCACGCCTGCTCTTCAACCAGCGAAAGAGAACCCATGTCACACCCCTCTTCATCTCCCTTCACTGGCTTCCTGTAGCCACCCGCATCAAATTCAAGGCCTTGATGCTCACCTACAAGACCTTGTCTGGAACAGCACCCTCT
>JAFFST010047056.1:0-11266 GCA_022414735.1 Noturus placidus | reverse complement strand
CTTCATGATTGTGTCCCACCTGTTTTTGATTCTTCACAAAAAATTACAGTTTTATATCTTTATGTTTGAGGCCTGAAACGTGGCAAAAGGTCGAACAGTTCAAGGGGGCGAATACTTTCGCAAGGCACTGTATCCCCCTTTTTATTAATAATTACATCTTACACATTTACATTACATTACATTAGGAATTGATTGTGTGTGTGTGTGTGTGTGTGTGTGTGTGGTTGTCTGAGAGTGAGAACTTGTTTTTCACACCAAATAGTTGAGGGCCCCCCTGGCGTCCCCTGGTGGCCCCCAAAGGGGCTGTGGCCCCCACTTTGAAAACCACTGGTCTAGAGACATTTATAGAACTGTACTCCTGCTTGTTTATTCAGTTATCCAGTCAGTTAATCATGTGGCAGCGGCACAATGCATGAAATCAAACATCAGAATGAAGAAAATGTGTGATTTCTGGAACTTTCCCGTGGCATGTTTGTTGGTACCAGATGGGCTGGTGTGAGCATTCCATAAACTGTTTATCTCCTGGAATTTTCACACTCAGCTTTTACTGGCTTGGTCAGCTAGCTTGTAAATTTAGGATTTGCCAAGACCTAAGGTGGAAATGTAGCACTGAATAATCATGAGATTTGATCTGTTTTGCAGGGAGAACCTGGGTATGTAATGGGAAGCATGGATGTTGTCCCGGGTCGTAAAGGAGAACCAGGATCATCTGTATGTTCATTTCAAATGATTCCTTTGTGATTTACTTTCTCTTGCACATTTCCATATGATTATATTAATAGAGATAGATAGATAGATACTTTATTGATCCCCCAGGGGGAAATTCGAGAAAGTTTAATACAATCATAGCTTTTGGGAATTTTATTTTATTTTATTTCTTTTGTACAACAGGGACCTCATGGGCCTCCGGGTGTACCAGGGGTCTCAGGACCTCCAGGACTCCCAGGGCAGCCTGGATCACCTGGCATTCCCGGCACTTCTATAAAGGTAAATGGTTTAAACCTCAAAAAGTTTGTTAAGAAGCCACCTGTTTAATTTTGTGTAAGCAAAATCTTTCGAAAATGAAATATAAACTACTGAAAACCTCTTGAATACATTTCTTTGAATGAAATTGTGTTGTTCTCTCCGCATTTACAATAATTACATTTATTTATTTATTGATGTCGTTTTATATATAATTATTTAAAATAATCTTAAAATCAGAAATATATTCAAGATGGTTTTTGCACTTCAAACTTAATGGATTTTTATCCATTAAGCTATTTGCTAACATCCAAAGTACCAGAATAAAATTGTTTAATAGACTGCATCTGTAATATTTTATTTTGTGTGAGTGTGTGTGTGTGTGTGTGTGTGTGTGTGAGTGTGTTTAAATGATCTTAAACTTACTGTAAATTAGTAAACTGTATATTAGTTTTGCAACGGTTTCAATTACCAGTGCATTATAGTTAATCAGGAGAAAACAGTATGTAAAATTGATTTTAAACATTTTTTTTAAATTGATACTGTTAAGGTCATAAGCGTACGTATGAATTTCAGAATCTGCACAAGGTTTCATTAAAAAAATCTATAATAATATGAGGGATCATAAAAATTGCATTTAGTTTATTTAGTCCTGCCCCGAATAATCTATTTCACATAACAGATGTTTACATAAAGTCCAGAAGACACAATAAAAAATGAACCAGTTGAAAAGTATACGTATGCTCGATTCTTAATACTGTGCATCGTTACCTGGATCATCAACGTAGGAGTTGGAGGGAAGTGTACATTTTGATGATCATAATACTATGTTTGAGAAATATGTTCCTGTTTTCCATGTCTACTTTTACAGGGTGAGACTGGAGAGCCTGGCCTTAAAGTGAGTTCATTTCCCAACAATGTACTATCATTTAACAATTAGTTAAAAAGTGTTGATTTTAAACGGATTTTCTTTTCTTCAGGGTCCGCGCGGAAAGCCAGGACCCAAAGGAGAAAAAGGGGAAGTTGGAGATAATGTTAGTTCTTAAATTTTTTTATTTTCTCAACGATTCAGAAGTTTTTTATACTCATAGGCGTGCTGTATATAATCCGTGGTTTTGCTGGAACTCTACAAGTTTTAACAACAGAACCCCCTGCTTACAATTTAGGAACAATTCTAATGAATTAACTCAACTAAGAAGTTTTTGAGGTTAAGGTTAAGTTTACAGGTGCGACTGGCATTCATCTTTTGCTATGTCTTTAATCAACACAGTTCTCTTGTTCATTTAAACTTGTACCAGTTTTTGGACGTTTATGACATCTGACCATCCCCTAACCCTAACCCTAAACCCTAATCCTAACTCTAACCCATTCCAGATGCACCCACACATAGGTGTGATGGTCAGGTGTCCATAAGTTGATTCACTTTCTGTAAGCTTGGACAGTTCCGTCTGCAAGACAAATCAAAAGTGTATACTCATTCTAATACAGGATGTTATCGTTTCTATAGTAACAACTCATTCACAGGGCTGTGTAAACAGATTTAGAAAAAGTCTATCATTGGTGATATGGTTTCTTTTTTTCATAACAATTTTTATTGATTCTCATACACTTTTCAGAGTACAACAAGATATATCAATACAGAATCAGCATTTTTTACCCCGATAACAGCCCCTCCCACCCCACTTAGGAAAGTGTACATTTGGTTAATTTACTTATGATTCATGTACATGTGATTTAATTACATATGATTCATTTTCATAAATCCATACAGAATTAAACTTTTAACCCCAGTAACACCCCCCCCAGCAAGATTTATATATGATTCATTTATATATGATTCATTTATATGTAATTTTACATGTGGTTCATTTACACATGATTCATTTTCATACCCCCCTCCCCCACCTGTTTCTGTAAGGAGACACTGCGTAAAATCTTCAGAGAAGCCGAGTGTACGCTTTGCAGTTTCTCGATAACGAGTGACTGTACATTTGTTAAGCTGATATATTTTTTTGTCGTATAACTTTAAGAGAGTCAAAAAAAAAGAGAGGCTGGTGAGTGAATGTCTGTTCGTAGCTGCGATAACGTAAAGTAAGTGCTGAGGCTCAAAAGGTTTGAGGCTTCATCTGCCAGTGGTTAGCACGGTCGCCTCACACCTCCAGGGTCCGGGGATCGAGTCCCGCCAGGGCCATGTTTGTGTGGAGTTTGCATGTTCTCCCTGTGTGTCGGGGGTTTCCTCTGGGTACTCCGGTTTCCTCCCCCAGTCCAAAGACATGCATGTTAGGCTGATTGGTGTGTCTAAAGTGTCCGTAGTGTATGAATGTGTGTGTGAGTGTGTATGTGATTGTGCCCTGTGATGGACTGGCACCCTGTCCAGGGTGTACCCTGCCTTGTACCCGATGCTCCCTGGGATGGGCTCCAGGTTCCCCGTGACCCTGAAAAGGAGTAAGCGGTTGAAGATGGATGGATGGATGGACTATCCAAAATCACAACTAAAGTTAAACACTAAGAGACACAAAGAGAAAATCCTACAAGGGTCAAGCAATGACTAGAAATAAAACTGAAAGCTTAAACTGACACAGTGGCAAGACTTCGCAATGTACATGAATATGAATTGTCCTTATATAGTCCGTATTTAGCAGATGTTGTGTATTTGCTGAATCAAGCTAGGGTGTAAATTTGTAAAGCCAAAATTATACTGTATTTTTTTTTTTTTTTTTTTTGGTTGGGGGACAAGGGTCAAGCAGGCTTACCTGGACCAATAGGAGTAGATGGAAATCCTGGACTTCCTGGACAGAAAGGTGAAAAAGTGAGTACAAATATTCTAGAATAGATGTGATGTTACAGTCCAAATGACAAGCGAGATCAATCCTGAAATACCTTTTGTTTACAATTATATATTACTAATGTTCAACTGTACTTTTCCTTCTTCCACCTCATTGGTCCATTGTGAAGCAGTTCATTACCTTCATCTCAGTCCAACTCCTTACTTCACATCAGAGTTGGCGCTTAGACATGATAATGCAGGGTTTTTATTCTGGGTTTGTCTGGCTAAACGGGAGCGCAGGTTTCTGTGAGCGTTCATGTCTGTTATGTAGGGAGAAAATGGAGTTGGAGTTCCTGGTGTTCAAGGTCTGCAGGGTTCTCCTGGAGAAAAGGTTTGTATCACAATAATTCCAGGTAAACACCTAATGTACTGATGTGTACATAGTGTTGCTTTGAAACGTCTTGCTTTTCTGCTGATTTCAGGGAAATATGGGGCTCTCAGGACCAGTTGGACCAAAGGTAAACATGTAACCACCAAATCAGTGCCAATATTATGTAGTTGATTCAATAATACTTTGAAAACAAACAACAAAAAGCTTGGTATGTTCACAGGGTGAGCAAGGAATTCAAGGAGTGACAGGACCGAGTGGCTCCAGAGTATGTGCAGGAACCATTTTGCCCTAAATTAGCAGTTTGCATGAATGTTTTCTTACAGATTTCCTTTGTCTGTATTTAGGGAAAAAGAGGTTTGAAAGGGGAGCAAGGAGACAAGGTACTATACGGAATCATCCTTTAACCAAACAATTCTTTTCACCTCATTTACATGCCGCTTTCTTCCCTCAAATATCCTGTGCCGTTGCTGCTTAAACCGCAGCATTGTAGAATCACAGGTTTATATTAATGTGTGCGTTACTAATATGTTAACAAGTTTTCGTTTCTATAGTAACAGCTAACACAGAGATTTTATTAGCGGATGTGGACGCTCCACATAATATAAGTCTAAGGGATTAAAAAAAAAGGGTATTTATTTGTTATTTAATGAAGGAAAATGTATACTATTTGGCATTTATTCGACATTTATGTAAGGAGTCTCCAGTGTCAGAGCTTTGTAACAGTCAATAATCCATGGGAAAGCCTTCAAGACAGAGGATTTTGTGATATTTTTCGGTTCTTGGTAACATGACAAACTACTTTTTTATTTTTTATTAAATTCGAGAGAATAATAAAGACGCCGGTCAGGGATCAGCAGTTTATAGCTGCTGTAACACAAGTGATAACAGGAAATATCTAAACTTGTCTCATGAACATTTCATAACCGTAACTATAAATGTTTAAAAAGCATGATGTGCCGTTTGTTAATTAATTACAATTTTTACTTATAACAGCGGTGTTTTATTTCTTATTAAAGGCAATATTGTCATTATTGTGTAACGGACATTGAGTATGAACATTGTCCCAAAGAATAATCCGTAACCACACTAACTTGGATGTGTTAATATTTCTAATGGTCTTTTTAGTTGGATGTTCCTACTCTTCTTCCTCTTGTTCCGTGTTTAAATATTATCTTTTGTACATTAGTAATATATTTTCTTGCTTAATGTAAAATCTATGAATGTGCTATTACTTCTGGGACACCTTGTACGTTAGCAGTTTAGTACGTTGCTACAAATCAGATCAGTGTAAATTCTTGGCAATAAGGTTATATAGCAAGGTATTAGAACGGAGTGACACTAAAGCACTAATACAACTATAATAAATGAATGCTTTCTGAATGAATATCTGATTAAACCCAAGACTAGAATCTCTGAGGTTTCTGACAGTGACCTCCAGTGAGAATCTGAACAGATTATTTACTGTGTAAATGACTGATTTTTAACTTAAACTGTCACACATGTTGTCACAGGGTGTCCGTGGAGATATAGGGCCTAAGGGACATCAGGGATTAGCAGTAAGTGAACTCTTTACCTATTATTCCTCTTCTCTCCTTGCAGAACTTTTTAATGATGTACATATTTATTGGGGGGAGGGGGGTGATATATAACAAGCTCATTAATGAACCCCTGGAACAAAGGCGGGGAATTTACCAGTCCAAAAGCCATGACTGAACACTCTCTGTGTTTGAGGGTAATTGAGATTTCCACGTCTACTTTCGGGATACTAATAAGGCTGTTAACGTTTGGGTCTGAAGTAGCATAGATACGGACTCCGCTCTTAATAAATAAGATAAAACGTCAAGTGGAACCTTTTCATTTATGGTATTATGCAGACACCCTTATCCAGAGCCACTTACATTTATCTCAATCATACTTCTGAGCAATTGAGGGTTCAGTGCCTTGCTCAAGAGACCAACAATAGCAGCTTGGCAGTGCTGGGGTTTGAACTCAAGACCTTCTGAGCAGTAGACCAACATCTTAACCATTGTGCTACCACTGCCCTTATTGAGTTCACCATTAATCCGCAACAGGAGCCTGTGAAAATTTTTTTTAGTCCAGAACGCATAATGGACTGTTTTAAGGCATCATCAGGTATGGTTCCATAACTGCTGTTTCCTTTACGGAGAGTGAATAATACCAGAAATGATGCGCTGGTGTTACACTGAGTACAGTCCCAAGAACAGTGGAAACCTGACCCCACGGTGAGTCTCACTTAGCAGAAGTGAATGAAAATGATAGCAAGTATAATCCACACGTTTGTATACACATGGAGCACTGAGGGTGTGTCTGAAACTTATGTTATAAGTCAGTGTCTCCGATTGCTAATATACACTACCCTGGAAAAAATTCTACAAATATTTTATGTGTAAATTATCTGTCAACGAACTGCTGCCTCTTCACAGTGAAAAGAAATGTGCTAAGAGATGGTTTGGGACACATCTGTGACACCCAATAATGTCCTTTTTTAAATTCTTTTGTTTCCTGCAATCATCTCTACAGTAGGTCTGGTCCTCTGATGCTATTTCAGTTACACAGCATGCTATTAGGAGAGAATGGGTTGGGGCACCCTGGGGAAATTAAAGAAGATGATTAGTGAGGGGAAAGACTTTTCTCCATACCCTCTCTCTCTCTCTCTCTCTCTCACTCTCTCTCTCTCTTTCTCTCCCTCTCTGTCTCTCTCTTTCTCTCTCACTCTCTCTCTCTCTCTCTTTCTCTCTCTCTCTCTCTGGTCACTAGTAGATTTAGCTACACAATCTGCACTGGATCTGCATAAATTGAAATGCTTCACATTCCTGGATGAGCCTTTATCGAGGAGGTGTTTTTCGTATCGTTGATTTGTGATGATAAATGATTTATCTTTCCATTATAACTTTGCTGATGGAAATCACCTCTATACTTCAACTTTGAGTCAATTTAATATGAAACTCGACTGACTTGTACTACATATATGACTGGATTGGTTAGCTGTCGTGTCTTACATTAATAATTACACACCCAGAACTTCTGAGTCAAGAGGAGGTTTTGGTGTAGGAAAGAAGAAGGAGAAAAAAAGTTTAATCTGCATCACATTAAGCCTAAAAGCACCTGAAGCCATTTGCAGTTGTTGAATACTAATCATGTTTAAGACATCATGTATTCTGTTTGTTCTAAAACTAGGGTCTGTCTGGAGCTGTTGGACCAAAGGGTGAGGAGGTGAATGTCAAAGTTTGTTGTAAAAAAAAAAAAAAAAACACCTTTTTATTTTTTGACAATCGTTTGTGATTTTTTTCTTTTTTGTGAGTGAAAGATCATGTTAATGTGGATGAGCCTATAACGACCTTGCACGGTAATAATGTTAACCAGATAGCACACAAACATCAACGCAATGGGCTTTGTTTATCAAGCTGCATAGAAATAGATGTATGAGTAAATCGTTCAAACGAAAAATGCTCATATCCTACTCGTGTTCCTAAACACTAACTAACGTAAACTTCGCTTTGATCAACTTCAAATCATATCATTTGGATGGATTACTTCACTTATATACATATATATCTTGAATATACTGTAGAGTGTAAATGACTTATTATAATTATGTTTACAGCGTTTATCCAGAGTGAATAGAAAAACGTTGGATTCTCGACCAAAAGCACATCCTTGTGTTCGTTCACTAAAACAAAAACCAAAATAAAAGACAGTCAATTTATATTATCGGCATTAATTAAAGAAGATAAAAAACAAAGGAAGTGAGCCAACACAATCCCACAAATTGAGACTAATAAAATGAATCGTTCATTTTATTGTTTAGCACGTTAAAATCGTTTAGCACACCCTTAGTATTATTAATATGATATATTATTAAAATATTTTTATTGGCATAGAAATGAGTCAAAATAACTCAATTAAAATAACTTCCACTTTGGTTTTTCATACTTTCCCCTGATTGTTCATTTCATGCTCGCAGCTATTTGTGCACTTGAATTTTTTTGGAGTTTTGTGGGCGTCGCTAAATGCAAATGATCTGTGTCAGGAATTTGCATTTAACGGGTGAACAATATACGAAATATACAATAATATACAATATATAAGAAAATCAGGCTTTCTGAATCACTTGAACATTTTATTTTGCCCAATGTGCATCATTTACATGCATCCTGCTTGCTAATTAATAACACGTAGTTACAGCATTCGATCATGCGGTCTCTCTGTTCACCCTAGAGTATTTCTGTAACTTTAATATTGATCTCAGCATGTGATGAGATGGTACAGATCAATAACCTGGATTATGTTCCCAGGCTAGTTTATATAATTATATGAGAATAATCCCAACTCCTTATTGACTTTCGCAAAACAGACGTTGTCATTTAAAAGTTGGCGTATAAACGTGACTGATTTGTGTTGCTGAGACGCCACCTCAATGCTGAAACTTGATTTCATGCTACTGAGTCCCACCACCTGCAGCACTACGCACACATCATTCGATCGGGCTGGCTAACAATAGCTATGTTTCCATCCACATATTATTATGCGAATCTTGGGATATAGCATTCAAAATAAAACGTCCGATGGAAACACCAGATGCAAATAAAATCTCCAAAATGTGCATTCAAAGCTTATTTATTTTAAAATGCGCATAAACTACGATGGAAACATGTTTACCGAATAAATTCCTTGAAGCACATCAAAAAGTCATGAGTTTTCTTCAACAAACCATGTGATTGGATAATTGGCTCAGAAACGTAAAAATGCCAGCGATTTTGCTCTCTCGAACACATGGGGTGAAACCGCTGCTTTAACGTAATATTCCAAAGGTAAATTCCTAAACTGGATGTAAACATAGCTAGTACAACGATTTCTATAACTCCCTTGCTAGCAAACACAGTCACCTCATGGTCAGACATCCTGAGAGAAAATAAAGACATTAGCAAGACTCTAATAATATCATTAGCATGCGATACGAGCACAGAACACCACAAACAAAACTTTGGCTGATGATTTGCTGTGCTACATTAGAATCTTATTAATAATCATATACTTGATTATTTCTGATAGTCTGTATTCATTCTAACTAGCTAACTAGCATGACATGCGTTATTATATAACGTCAGCTATAACTTTTTAGCCTACTTGGTGTACTGCCAATCAAAAGGACTGGACAACACACTAGATCGTTAACTTGCACAATGGACTAGCTGATCATTTATCCTCGTCTGATGTTACTTTTCTCAAATTAGCTGCATGAGATGTTGATAAGTAGTGAAATGGACACCTCAGGCTAATATCGGCTAGATGTTTCTGTTCTATCAGGCTGTAGTACTTCACTTAAAAGTAATAGAACCACATTTCCTCCTGTCCTACATGTATACAAGTGTATTCCAAATATGGTTGAAATATTGAGAGTTTGTTCTGTTTCACAGGGACAGCGCGGAGCACCAGGAGACCCTGCTAAAGGCGTAAATGTTATAAAAACCACTTCAGTCACTAACAACACAGACGATTCACTCAGTATTTAATATGAATACACTGATTTGTCACTCTTATAAGAGATTTTTCACGCGATACTCAAGCTTCTTTTCTTACACAGATACTTGGACCTCCTGGGAAAAAGGGCACACGGGTAAGGAAGATATCATTCAAATAAATATTGTTATAACTAACATCAGATGCGTTATTTACAATCCCAATAACGAATTCGACTGAGATGCGACTCCTCAAGAGATGAAAACGCTTCTGAAGCAAAGGTAGGCCATCTGTAGGAGGCTCCCACGCACACTGCGCTTGTTTTTGCGCGAACTTATTCAAACATGGCAGTTACTTTTATTTATTTTTTTTTGCCTGTGGGACGCCTTCATCTATATTGATAAAAGCAAGCAATATGGCCGTCTCTGTGATGATTCATACACTGTTAATAAGTGAAGAGGAGTATTGACGTGAAACTAAAGTCTCCCAGAGGTCTGCTTGTTGATGAACATGACTCTCAAGAAAGGCAGCAATTACACGCCATACAGAGTTTAGATTGAGGTCTTAGTTTGCTGCAGCGTTCAAGTGTGTGATTTGTGATGTTCATTAAAAGTATGACTTGACATGTTGTACACTCAGAGCATGAAGAACCCTGACAGTAATGTAGCAACACTGGCAGTAATGATGCGATGAGTAAGAGCGCCATACCAGTAACATAACACTGTTGATTCATGCTTCTGGTGCCATTTGTGTCCCACTGTTATTGCATTTTACAAATACATTTATGTGTTTTTTACACACAACTCAACAATTCAGGCCACAGTTTGGCCAAAGAAGGAAATAATTCTGCATTAGATTTCTGTACATGATGTCTATTTCCTGTTGTAGTCGCAGCCATATCACTTCAGATCTCTATCTATAACTGTCTTCATCACTATTATACAGGCAATACATTTTAGGATACGTTTTAAAATCTGCTGCACAGTGAACACACAGCCAGTAGTTTTAACTGCCTGTCCAGATTACAAAAATATTTCATTCGGTTATTTTTAACTCCTCTTATTATCGTGCCTCTCAAAGCGCTCTTGGAAGAATAAGAAAAGGGAAAAGGCAGAGCCGCTCTGGTATAAAAACAAAACAAAACACATCACAGCTCTCTCTGTATGTGCCATGTCTGCCACTGCCATGTCTGCTGAAATTACTCTCTCACTCACTCGTTTAGTTGTTTACTATATAAACTGGTATATATAGAGTGCTATTTAGGGAGACGGAGGACTGAATTCAGACAGCTCCGTGTGTAGCGAGCGCTCCGGAAACGCATTATCGTAACCAACTATTAGGTAAACAATTCGAATGGTACAAATTGAAACCACAGAAATACATTAGCATTAAAAGTCATTAAAAAGTATTAAAAGTACATGTTGACTTATTACAGGGTGTCCCGAAAGTCTCCGTACATAGGGGAAATGAACACTTTTTAAAAGCAAAATGTCTTCCAGATAAATAAATAAATATATATATACAGTGCCTTGCGAAAGTATTCGGCCCCCTTGACTGTTCGACCTTTTGCCACATTTCAGGCCTCAAACATAAAGATATAAAACTGTCATTTTTTGTGAAGAATCAACAACAGGTGGGACACAATCATGAAGTGGAACGAAATT
>JAFFST010047055.1:50865-71511 GCA_022414735.1 Noturus placidus | reverse complement strand
ACTGTGTGTGTACTGTGTTTTTATTCCTGTAAAGCTGCTTTGAGACAATGTCTGTTGTAAAAAGCGCTATACAAATAAAATTGAATTGAATTGAATGCAATATGCTTACTAGCATTAAAACCAGCAGAACTTACAGCTGAGGTGTCATGCTCTAGCACAGGCGATGACTGATGAACAGGTGCAGGAGACGCAGGTGCAGGAGATGCAGGTGCACCGGAAACTGGCCTGCTTCGCAGCACCAATTCTAACTCCAGCTCCTTTAGCTTTATCTCCTTCCTGGTTTCCAGCTCCAGTGCTTGGAACTGCAGTAGCCGAGACTGGTACTGCTGACGACTTAACTCAAGATCAAGTCGCGTTAGCTGCAGCGCGAGCACAGGTTCCTCTAATGGAGAGTCTACTCCCGCGGGATCTATGCGCGTCGGGTTCCTCGGCCTTGACCTTAGCCTCCGCCACAGCCAAATCCTCGGAATCACTGACCAGTGACGCAACACCCGCCTCGGTAGGTTCAAGCATGATGCGCTGTTTAACCAGCTCCTCGTACAGCAGCGTCTTAATGTCACGCTTAGTGGCGCTCCGTTTAATCGATATGCTGTAAAAGTCCGCAAGCAGCAACAAATTATCCTTACGGCACCACTCAAACTGCTCTAACGTGGGACAAATGGTGAGCTGATCCAGGTCAAATCTAGTTGCCATATCCAAACACACTCCCCACCACAAAGACAAAACCGCCAGACAAGCACACAGAACGAGAAGTGGGACTAAACGAGGGAAAGCACAAAACAGCAACACCAGAGAAGCAAAGGATGAGCCCCCAATTCTGTTACGAACCCGGTCTAGGTCGGGCCGCAACATACAAAAAAAGAAAAAGTTGGCGAGACCAAGATTGCATTTGGGTTGTTTATTTTATACACACAGTGGTCTTTATCTTCAGAAGCCGGCCAGGCCAAAATAATAAACAAAAGTCCCTCTAACTTCACCGAAAGATCTTACTAAACTACAAGAAAAGAAAACCAAAAATACACAATCTTCCCTCACTCCCTGGCTAACCCAAAACAGGAGAAAAAGGTGAAACACAAATGGCACCGACTTCCTACTAACCACTCTAACCGTGCACTATTTACAAAGGTGACTAATAGTGAACTTAAATAACAAAATACTATATACAAATATACATATACGTGAGCCGTAATGGGACAGAGCATAAACAGGGTCAAAACAGGCAAAATAGTCATACACAGTCAAATTAATCAAAACAGGCAAGATGCACTTCTCTCTCTAACACACAACCCAAAGTCAATGATCTGCCCTGGGCTGAAGACTGATTAGGATTAAGTATGCTTCCGGAAGCGTGCTGGCAACCAATCCCGTCGCACAAGGCTGGAGCAGGAGGGAACAAGATGCATGCAGTAGGCGGGGTCTAGAGAAGGTGGGAGGAGAAAAAGGGAAACAGACACACCAATGGGACATACATATAATAACGTAACAGTTGTGAAAAAAGGGCTGATTTGTTAGAATTAAACCGAGAGATCACCTTGACCAGATAGGAGGTTGTCGCTACACTCACACACACACATCCACACCTTGATCCATGAGAGCCATTCAGGTCCCCTTTGCGTCATTCTCCATCTGTGACCATCTGCTAACTAGACTGAAGGGGAAAGGGACACTGAGAGTGAGTGAGTGAGTGAGTGAGTGAGTGAGTGAGTGAGTGAGTGAGTGAGTGAGCGAGTGGGGGGGTTGTCAATGGCATGGTTCGTCTATAATCCAGACATGGGTAAAAAGTATGTGTAGATAATACAACCCCGATTCCAAATAAATTGAGACGGTGTGTAAAATGTAAATAAAAATAGAATGCAATGATTTGCAAATCTCATAAACACATATGTTATTCACAATAGAACATAGAAATCAGATCAAATTTTTAATCTGATGAAATGTACTATTTTAAGAAAAAAGGTCATTTTGAATTTGCCACAACACATCAAAAAAGTTGGGATTGGGCAACTTATCAAAGTAAGTGTTACTGGAGGTTATTTGGCAGCAGTCCAGTAAAAACAGAGTATCTTAGACAAATAAAAATGGGCAGAGGTTACCAATCTGCGAAAAACTGGAGGTGTGAGGCAAATCATTTGCGAAGCAAATTAGAGAGCATTTAATTGGACAAACACCAGGTGAGTACAGGATGATACACCAGATATACTTCTGTTCTGGTTTCCATAACATTAAGACAGAGGTTCCAAATGCTCTTAAACACCTATTTTGAATTCAGGGGAACATTTTGTTTAATGATTGGCTTCATGTGTCTCAAAGAAAGCATTAGCTCTCCCTATTTGTAAGGTAGAATTAACATGTTGGTATGAATTGTCAGTCACCAGATACCAAAACCAACCCAACATCTCCAACTTTACGTATTTTCTTTAATTGCACATGTTGTCTTGGCCCTTTCTTCATCCAAGAAAAAAAAAAGAATTTCAGTATTAATCATTTACCAATTTATAAAAAACAAAAGTGAACACAGAAGTCTACAAGGACTACAGCCACATGACAAAATAAACACAGAATAGCTTTCCCTTGTGAATTTTTTAATAAGATAATCTTACAGAGCGGTTTTAAACACGTGTCAATGTTGTTCCATTCAGGCCTTCCACAGATAATAGACTGCTGGCTGTCAAGAAGCTGTGTTCGGAGTTCTAACTTGAATGATCTGCCATGCTTTTATGGCACAAAAGAACCTGTAGAGTGAAGAAAGGAATTTGCTCTAATCATTTCCCATTACAATGCTTTCTTTCATGCTGCCAGTCATAAGATAACAGCTAATAATAACTAAATAAAGCAGATTGATTATAATTGCTGTATCGTTCTATGGAGGAAGCAGAAGCACTGACATATGCCGGAGTTATCCGGCACACACTAGGGGCATTTTAAATGTCTTTTTATATTCTGACAGGGCCTGAGGGGGAAAGCAGTGACATAGTGAAGACAGGCATTTTAAACTCTCCAGATGGCAAGAAATCCCCTGAAACTGGCAGAGAAAAGAATGATACGCTGCTGTTTGTCTGATGTTAGGTGGCCATTAAGTGACAGAGGAGATCGGAAATCCCCAATCAATAAACGGCTCCATAATGGATGGAGCTTTCGAGAGCTCCCATGACAACAGTACCTGTTAGAGCGTTCTAAGTGGTACAAAGGAGTAGAGGAGGAAAAATATGGCAGTGTGAATGGGAGAAGAAAAGCAGGGTTGGAAATAGGGGGGGGGGGGGGGGGGTGTCCTGGTTTTTAGACATATTCATACACACTAAAGGTCACTGCCACATTATATAAGGAACAAGGTTAAATTTGCATTGTGTGCGAGTGTGTGAGTGTGTGTGTCTACTGTAGATAGTAATGATATTACTGTATTGGCTTCTTTTGGCATACAACACTACAATAATGATAGGCAGCCTATATTAGTTCATGACTAAAGTGAGAGTGATTTTGTTTTATTTTTGGTTATATTTTGTTTAGTAGTGAAGCAGACTCTGAACAGATGAGATATTTTTTTCTGACGCTGATACGGTGAGAATAATTGTATATTTCACTGTCCAGTTGTGTTTAAACATTGTGTTTTCATAAACATATCATTGACGTTTTAAAGAACCAACTGTGGCAAGTCTAGTGTTTAACAGCAGAGTGGGGCGGTGCCAAACTAATAATCAATATCCTTTTAATCTTCAGCCTTATGTATCAAAGTATACATTCACCATCCACTTGATTAGGTAAACATGCACATTCATGCATTTTTTTAATCAGCCAATCATGTAGCAGCAGTGCAATAAAAAAAAAATCATGGATATACAGGTCAAGTGCTTCAGTTAATGTTCACATCCAATATCCGAATGAGGAAAAAAACATGTCATAATTGTTAGTGCCAGATGGGCTGGTTTGAGTATTTCAGAAACTGGGATCTTCACACACGGTCTCTAGAGCTTACACAATGGTATAAAAAACAAAAAGGGCTGCAGGCTGAAACACCTTGTTGATGAGAGAGATCAGAGGAGAATGACCAGACTGGTCTGCGCTGACCAGTAACTCAAATAATCACTCTTTACAACCATAGTGAGCAGAAATGCATCTCAGCATGCACAGCACAGTGGATGGACTATAACAGCAGAAGACCCATGGGCATAACCACGCACTCTTTGCGGGGGTCGTGAACCCCCCAATGTTGAGGAAATACCAATGTACAGGAGATGTTCCGCTTTAATTTTCCTTGTCAATGGATCTGTCTTTTCTTTATCTATTCTATTTATTTTATTTATATATTTATTTTTCTATTCTTTTTTAATATATTCACATTTGTTAAGGAAAATCGGTGTGTGTGTGTGTGTGTGTGTCCCCTCCAATTGTACACTTGGTTTGGGCCAGACTCAACACAAGTTCAGTGATGTATTTTAGCAGCTCAGTCTGTAAGAAATGGAGAAAGCAGCTTTTATTCAGACAGTAAATAACTAGACACCTTAATATCCAGGCTAATGTCAGTTCCAGTTTTTGATCATTAACGGTACATTCATGTGCACATCCTCCCGCCAAGTGCTCTGTGAACCCTCACGTTGTGACAGACTTTTATAAATGCGAGTGAAATTGAGGAAAGTTTGGCGGTGGGCAGGGGGCAGGGGGATTTAGCGCTTGGACCCCCCAATGTCCAAGCGCTTGGACCCCCCCAATGTCCATACCATGGTTATGCCCTTGAGAAGACCACATCAGATTCCACTCCTGTCAGCCAAGAGCAAAAATCTGAGGCTATCATGGGCACATACTCACTGAAACTGGACAGTTGAATACTGGAAAAATAACCCCCTCCCCCCCAAATCTTCAACTGTCCAATTTTGGTAAACCTGAGATGCTTTTCTGCTCACAATGATTGCAAAGACTGATTATACTATATGAGTTACTACATCCCTTCCTGGCAGCTCGAATCATTCTGGCCATTTTCCTCAGACCTTTCTTATCAACATTGCTTTTCCACCCACAGACCTGTCACTCATTCAGGGTTTTTCCCACCATTCTGTGAAAACTCTAGAGTCTGTTGCATGTGAAAATCCCAGGAGATCCTAGCAGTTTTTGAAATACTCAAACCACCCCATCTAGTATCAACATCCATGCCACGGTTAATGTCACAGAGATCACACCTTTTCCCCATTCTGGCGTTTGACATAAACGTTAGCTGAAGCTCTTGATATGTATCGGCATAATTTTTTTGAATTGCGTTGCTGCCACATGATTGGCTGATTAGATAACGGCATGAGTGTACAGGTGTTCCTAACAAAGTCTAAAGTGAGTTGGTATTGTCAAGCTTCTGAAATCTACGGAGGTATGAAGATAATAAAACATAGAAAAAAAAAACACAAGTGGCATCTGTCTAGTTGAGACCATTAGATTTTGCGTGATCTGTCAGTTTGGAGAAACTCTAGGAACGTACACCGATTTGCCTGTCTGGTACCAAAGAAAAAAAGCATGAATAAGTGACACACATAAAACACATCAAAAGATCAATAGCCTAGCATAACAGATATTATTAAGGATGAATCGTTCTGACTGATGACATGCCTTGGCGCATCACGTTTACAAAGCTCCAAATCGACTTTCCTTGAAGCAAACTCCAGAGCATTCAAAACAAACCCATGGAGAGCCCCAATTCCTATTAATATTACATCCCTAAACTGCTCATTCAGCTCAATGTATGGTAAATCTGACAGTAATTACTCAAAAATAATTTGTTCTAAGCTGCTCTGCAGTTAAAAACTCTTACCAAGCAAATCAACTCTTAACACGCTATTGACTATGCATGAAAAGCCATTATTGAAAATCACTGCTCGACTAATTCATTTTGAGAGAAAACAAATAAAGAAAGGAAAGAGCCAGAGAGAAAGTGGACAAGGACAGACTCCAGATTTATTCAGACAAACGTTTTTTTCATGAAACAGTTTTACAGATGAAAATTTGTAATTTTTTTTTTTTTTTTGAAAAATCAAATCCAGAACAAATAAATAAAACTTAAACAAACAGAAAGGGATTCAGCCCAGAACATCAACATTCCAGCAGGACTCAGGATCAGGGAGAGGAAAGGAGGGATAAAGAAGACAGGCATTAAACTGAGAACACTAGTACACACTCTGAAAGAGAGAAAGAGAGAGAGAGGAAGAGGGAGAGAGGAGAGGAATGGGTCTACATTACAGTTAAGACTACAAGGGACTTATACATCCAATATCTGCAATGCAAATGGACAAAGCAACACTACTATATTATATTACATCATCATTTTAGTACTCTTTTATTATTATTATTATTATTATTTAAATCTGTTGTCTTAATCTGTCATCTTTACAAAGTAAAAAATATAGAGAATTAACAAAGAAGACTCTTGCAAATATGGCCATTTACTGTAATTGGTGCAGTAGTGCTATATGCAGCAGCAATAGCAGTACTGTTTTCTCTCTCTGTGTGTGTGTGTGTGTGTGTGTGTGTGTGTGTGTTGTGGGGATAACTACGGAATAAACAAGGCGATTCATTGTTGCAGTAGGAAACCAAATCATGGTAGAATGGAGAGGGTGGAGCTTCATGGTGAAGCAGGACAGACACCGGTTGGACACTGGCGACCTGATTTACAGGTGGAATGGCTAAAGTGTATTTTCAGGTCAAAGATGGATAACAGAGAGCATTATACTATATTCCCATATAGATAATCAGCATCATCATCATCATCATCGTTTGCTCCTTTGTCCCTCACGCATACTGATAAATATCTCAGGGATGTATGTAAGTGTACCTCTGAGAGACAAAGACTAACTTTTATATGCTGTGATGTAATCACTTCTGCTATCAGTAATGAAATGTGCTTTAATCCATCTCCTCACTGATCAGACTCCACAGAGGGACATGTCATTATGATGTGTCACTTTATGACAAATTTAATCTGATTTATTAAACCCGGCACTCTTAGAGTCTTAAAACATCCCCTCAAAACTGTCAGAAATATTTAATCACCAACTTTCTCACCTGGCCTCATGCCGGACATTTATACATGGATCTACCCTGAGTATGATTTATCTCTGTATGATGGAGTGGAGCAAAGACCTAGTCCTAATAGGTTATATTCAAAACCATGCATTTTTTTTTCTGTTGTCTTTTAGACACCCATCTAATGGCCGAGCATAGCGGGGGGAAAAACCTGCATGTACAAAATCCATTTTTCTTAAGAGACTGTCAAAATAAAATGTTGCCTGGGAAACAAAGTGGAAAAAAGTGCCCAGCTTGACACTCAAGGGGCCATGAAGAGTTCTTTTGTCCCCAGCCATAATTACTATTTCAGAATGAGAGAGCATTTAATGGAATTGTATGAAGGGCAGACTGAAAATCTCGGTGACGTATCACACACCAGCATGCATACACTGAAGAATGTTCCCAAACTATCTCTGAGGCAAGGAATTTTAAGAAAAAAAAATATAAGAGCAAGAATGATTGAAAAATAATGACCACTTTAATCAAACAATTTTGCTCATGTTATAATTGGAGTGATGTAAGTTTTGGCTGCTAATTGGTTTGGACACACACAGACACACACTTTTCCGCTTTTCCACTGGACAGTGTAGTATAGAATGGTATGGTTACTAACCTGAATTCAGAACTATCTGCATCCTGGCTGAGTACATGTATCAATTCCCTTTAAAATACTTGGGAAAACAAGAGTTCTACAGAGGTTGTGGTGTACTTACGCCATTTCCCACACAATGCTAGTGCTAACATCCAACACTAATGATAATAGCAACAAAGTAGGAGCTTCATGGTCTGGTTTTCCATTAACTATGCATTTAGAACTACATGAAGAGACATAAAACAGTCCGGTAGCGTTCTTAATTTTTTTTTAAATTACGGGTGACTCACGTGACAATGTAGTGACAATTACATTTCAACAGTCGAAGGTTTGCACCAGGATTCTAGCTCCCAGTTTGGTGTTCTTGATGCCTTGGCAAGAAAGGTACCCAAATTCAGCACTAGTACTTGTGGGTAGTTACAATACCATGAGATCACCGTACCACACTGTCCGGCGGAATAGAAACTTGTTAATAGATATTTGTGGTAGCACTGTGGCAACCATCCAGCAACAGAATGAAGCAGAGCATCAGCAAACAACAGCAGTATCACAAAATAAAATGCTCATTGGCTTTGTATTAGCCACCAGCTGAGAAAAGAACATCACCTTCTTCCTGCCTCCACATTGGGGAACATGCATAGGCCCATCAAGAGTCTCACTAGAGCCTCCTAAAACACACCAGAACCTTTACTAATTCTCGCACACTTATCGTATCATATTTATACTTCATTTAATGACATTCCACACCACCTGAAGAACCTTTGAGAACTTCTAGGAGTCTTCTAGAAGGCTCAAGTGAGAGACTCTGGGATGGAGGGAGACATAGCGCCTCATCTGTCTGAAGAGAAAAAGAAATATTTACAGCCGCAGCTCTCAAATGGCTTCTGGAGCTCTATGGATGGAAAAAGAAATAATAAAAAAAAAACAATACAAAGAAAAGTACAGTTTCATATAATGAGGGGAAAAAAATACTTTTGGAGCATGTGGTTGCATTTCCAGGTACAGATCGTGTTAATGCAGCTATGACAGTTTTTACTGATTTATATTGTTTAGAACAGGCAGAAAATAGGATACAGAAAAAAAGGAAAAAATGAACTAAAATGGGGAGAAAGAATACAGGTGATGCAGGTTAGTTATTGACGTTTTTTTAGGGAGATTCTGATCCAGATCATGGGGTTGGAATGGCTTCAGAACTGTGCATTACAACCGGGGTCCCTGGTTAGCCAATGGGAGATGTGGGTAAAGCTACCAGATGTAGCCAATCTCGTCTTCTTTGTCGTCTTCTTCATCTTCATCATCCTCTATGGCCCCATGGGGGCGGAGCCTGCCCCACTTCTCCTTCTGTCTGCGCCGCCTATTCTGTGGAGGCTCCTCCTCCTCCTGGTCATCGAGAAGAATGACAGCTCCTCCACTGCCAAAATCCCCTGAGGTCTCCTGATCCTCCTCTATACACACACACACACACACACACACACACACAAACACACACACACACACACAGACAGATGAAAAAGTTTAGCAGCTGTTAGATATGAGATGCAATATGAAAGTGGAAGATGAAGAGCCAGAAGGAAGAGTGCCATTATTTATCTATTTTACTCTTTACTCGTAATAGGACAGGAAAACATTATGGGTCCTCTGATGTCTCATAAAGCAAGCACACTAAAATTAGGCACACTCACAGGCATATGTCTGATATCCTTCATTCAGTATTGATCTTGGACGTCTAAAAGGGCCTACCGCAAACATGCAATGATGGGGTACTGTATATGTATTGCCTTATGTACCCCAGTGAAGCAATAAACCTGTCCTCACTCATGTAATTATGGGATTGGGTGGGAACCTACCGCAGATTGGGTTGCCTTGTTTCCTGGAGCCTGCAATCTCATTCCCATATTTATCAACACACCAACACTGGCCTGTGCTGCCGTGACACTGTGTGGCTTTAAAGTAGCCGTCCTCTGTACAACGTGGGACAAATGTTCCTAGAAGGAGAAGGGGAAAGGTAAAGTATGGTAAGGTAAGAGAAGCCAAGACAAGACAAGACAAAAATCGGATTTTAGTCAAAACTGGATTTTCTTCCTATAACACATACTATTTATACCTAACCGGACCTTCCCCAAATTGTCGCCAATAGGAAGCACACAAATGTAAAGAATGTCTTTGTATGCTGTAAAATGACAATTTCCCTTCACTGGAACTAAGAGGCCCAAACCTTTTCCAGCATGACAGTACCCATGTGCACAAAGCGAGCTCCATGAAGACATGGTTTGACAAGGTTGGAGAGGAGGAACTTGAGTGTCTTGCACAGAGCCCTGACCTCAACACCACTGAACACCTTTGGGATGAACTATTCCTCACTAAAGCTCTTGGGGTGAATGAGCACAAATCCCTAAAGCCATGCTCCAAAATCTAGTGGAAAGCCTTCCGAGAAGAGTGTAGATTATTATAACAGAAAAAGAGTAATACATCTGGAATGGGAAGTTCAAAAGGCACATGTACTGTTAGAGTTATGGTCATATAGTGTACTGGTGTAAATGTTAAGAAACCAAAAATATATTTAACCAAAAATAATTTTTTGTAAGGGCCAGTTTAAGTCAGTCTAAAGATACCAAAACCCCTTCACGCTAAGTGTGATTTTCTAGGTGACACTAAGACATAAGCCTAGTCAGTTCAGCTCCGGCAGTACAGTTTGAATGAATGTGTATATTATCCGTCTAATCCATATCCAATTTGAAATGAACAAAAAAACAAACAGAAAAAGAAAATAAAAAGAAAAAAGAAAAAAAATCATTTAGGATTTGAATGCTTGTTCCATTTCAAAGGGAACTCAACATTGTGTGAGCTACACGCTGTTGGAAGCGCCCTGGCAATCTGAAGTTTGTATAATATAATACCTATTTATAGGCCTGCTGTGATCAAGTGACGTGGCAATTAAGCATGTCGCATGATATAAAAACGGCACCCGTGAACTGCGCCGTCAGCCTTTTCATCTTCACTGAGACTACATGTCGGTTATTTGTGTAACGCTCACAAAAACACTCTTCATTTTCTCTTTATCTTTTCAAAAGAAGAAAGAAAATGCTCTTACTGTTCTGTCCCTTTAATAAAAGAAAAAAGTATGAGTGTGTGTGTGTTTTTGTGTGTGTGGGGGGGGTTACTTTCTGTGTGAAGTAAAGTAAAACCAGGGCAGCCCTCGAGGGGTCTGACTGTGCACATTGTGAACACCTTACAATCATACAGCTCCGCTCGTGGCTCGCTCTCTTCTTGGCTGAAGGGAGTTGGGTTTCAGAGTCCTGGGGATCTCCTATGGATCTGGAAGAGGAGCCAGAGACGAGCGCTGCTCTATCACTTGCTTTGTCTTCCAGGTCCGGCTATCGGCCAGGTTTTGGAATTCGCATCGTGACTCCTCTTTCCGCTATGGAAAGCCACAACACCCCCTCTGACTCCGAGGAGTCAAACGGAGCAGGCCGGATAAGCACTTACTCCCCTGTGAAAATAAATCTCCCTCACACCGCAAACTCCCCTTTTTTCCAGAAGAGCATGATGAAATATCATGCATCTGTGGAAAAACATACACTAGCCATATTTAGAACCCAGCGGCATCGATTCTTCGGCCATCATGGGGAACTAACGGCACGGTTATTTAGCTATGCAGAAGGTGAAGGAGGTATCTCTTTCCATTGACGAAAGGTAATTTAGGGGGGCCGGCGTTTCCTTCCAAGCCATATAAGGCCACCTCAGCATTGGTGGGCAAGGCCTATGCGGCAGCGGGTCTCGCTTGTGGGTCCCTGTATACAGTGGTAGTGTTGCAGGCCTGCCAAGCAGACCTGCTGTGTGAGCTCAACATCGAGGATGGAAGTGGGCTTGAGGCAGTGGCAGAGCTTCTCCGTGCCGCGGATTTGTCTCTCTGGGCGACCAAGAAAATGGCCCGTCATACCGACCGTTCAGTGAGCAGCTTGGTTGTGGTGGAGGGGCACCTATGGCTCGACCTCTCAGGGATGGGAGACAAAGATGAGG
This sequence comes from Noturus placidus, assembly GCA_022414735.1. Taxonomy (NCBI): domain Eukaryota; kingdom Metazoa; phylum Chordata; class Actinopteri; order Siluriformes; family Ictaluridae; genus Noturus; species Noturus placidus. Next base: position 59,861 of record JAFFST010047055.1, on the reverse strand, counting down.
TCTCCCTGCTGGATGCCCTTGTTGAACATTCTGGCCTGTACAGCGGTGTGGCTAATGCCATTGCCAACAGATTTCACGAGGCAAAACAGCAAATGGCGGTGGCCAGCCAGTTCCTTTCCCATAGTGTTGAGTACACTTGTGTATGGCGAGGTGTCACACATGGCAACCAAAAGCTGATGCTTTCCCTCCAGCAGAATATGGAAGAGTTAACGTCACTAACAGACCATCTGACAGTGTGGAAACAAATGTGTCTCCATGGGTTCTGTCTACTGTAGAAAAGGGTTACCACGTCCTGTTCAGAGCTTAACACACCCCGTTCAGAAGTGTGTTCACCACAGTAGTCAGCACAGAGCAGAGCCTGACATTAGTGCATGAAGTAAGATCCCTCTTGGACAAAGGGGCCATTGAACATGTACCCCATTCCCCGAGGGAGGAAGGTCTTTACAGCTGTTATTTCTTGCTCCACAAAAAAGGATGGGAGTATATGGCCAATTTCAGATCTGTGTCACCTGAACCATACTCTGCGGACATAAGGCGGCTGTGGCTCAGTCGGTAGAGCGGGTTGTCCACTAATCCACTAACCGTGGGGTTGGCGGTTCGAATCCCGGCCCGGGTGATCCCATGCCGAAGTGTCCTTGGGCAAGACACTGAACCCTAAGTTGCCCCCAATGGCAAGCTAGCACCTTGCATGCAGCTCTGCTACCATTGGTGTGTGAATGTGATCTCATTAGTAAGTCGCTTGTAAAAAAAATGTAAAAATGATATTTCTGTAAAGCTGCTTTGAGACAATGTACCATTGTAAAAAAGCGCTATACAAATTGATTATTATTATTATTATTATTATACAGGTTCAAGATGCTGACGCGCAAACTTATCTATCCGCAGATTCAGGTCGAGGACTGGTTAAGTGATGATAGATCTAAAAGATGTATATTTACACATAGAAATATCACGCAGTCACAGGAAGTTCCTGAGGTTCACATTTGGAGGAAACACGTACCAATATCGGGTTCTTCCCTTCAGGCTATCTTTATCCCCTTACACCTTCACAAAGTGCATGGATGCTGCTCTGGCTCCCTTGCGACTCCAGGGCATCCTTGTACTAAACTACCTAGGCATGAGACTCATTCCACCAGGGGTCGCTTGCTCTAAGGCTTTGTCCAAAGAGGTACCCTTACAGGATGTGTGTGCTTTTCAATTTTGGAAGATAACATTTGTTTTATAAAACATATATAAACTTACTTTATAAAAAACAACAAACCTATTTCAATTCAGGAAAATCTGTACTTTTCAGAACAAGACAAAATATGTGAATATGTGAACCTTTTGGAATTTCATAGTTTCCAGAATAAATTTGTCATAAAATGTGATCTGATCTTGATCTAAGACAAGGGTGTTGACAAATAGAATGTGTCAAAAATAATAACAAAATAAATTCTGATCCCGCATGTCTTTACTGAACACACTCATTCCACATTCAAAATGGCAGTGGAAAAGTAAGTGAACCCTTAAAATTAATAACTGGTTGACCCCCTTCCTTGGCAGCAATAACCTCAACCAGGCGCTTCCTGTAGCTGTGGATCAGACCTGCACATCGTTCAGGAGGAATATTAGCCCATTCTTCCTGGCAGAACTGCTTTAGCTCTGTCATATTCTTTGGACGTCTCATGTGTATGGCTCTCTTCAAGTCATTCCATAGCATCTCTATTGGGTTGAGGTCTGGGCTCTGACTCAGCCACTCCAAAAGGCGGATTTTTGTTTTTCTGAAGCCATTCTGTTGTGGACTTGCTTCTGTGTTTTGGGTCGTGGCCATGTTTCATCACCAAACTTCTACACAGTTTTAACTGACGTACAGACATTCTCACATTACCCTGAATAATTGTCTGATATACTTGGGAATTCATCTTCTTCCCCCAATGATTGCAAGCTGGCCATTCCTTGATGCAGCAAAGCAGGCCCAAATCATGATGTTTCCTCCGCCATACGTTACAGTTCGGATGATGTTTTCACGATGATATGCCGTGCCCTTTCTACGCCAGATGTAGTGCTGTGTGGTTTTTCCAAATAGTTCAATCTTAGTTTCTTCAGTCCACAAAACATTTTGCCCATACGGCTGTGGAGTATCAATGTGCACTTTTGCAAACTTCAGACGTGCAGCAATGTTCTTTTTAGTAAGCAGTGGCTTCTTCCGTGGTGTCCTACCATAGATACCCTGCTTCTTCAATGTTTTACATATTGTAGACTCATGAACAGAGATGTTAGCCAGTTCCAATGATGCCTTCAAATATTTTGCTGTCATTTGGTGTTGTTTCTTTACCTCACTGATTAGTCTTCTTGGTAGAGTAGCAACAGCCTCATAGTGTCTCCTTTTGTAGAATGTTTGCCTAACTGTAGACTGGTGAATTTCTAAAGTCTTTGAAATCCCTTTGTAACCCTTTCCAGCTTTATGTAAATCAACAATTCTTGATGGTCGATCCTAATACAGCTCTTTTTGGCGAGGCATGGCTCACATAAGCGTGTTCTTCTTGTATAGATCAAACTCCAAAAGTGTGAGCGGTTTTTATCAGTCAATGTAGCTGTAGTCCACACCTCCAAACTGTTATTTTGGAGTTTCTTAATGAGACTCCAGGTGTGCTAAAACCTGACTCCAATTAGCTTTGTTGAGGTCATTAACTCAAGGGTTCACATACTTTTTCCACAAGCACTATGAGGTTTTTTTTTTTGGTTGTTCTCAATAAATACATGAAAGATCAGAATTTTTTTTGTGTTATTATTTTAGCTATTAGATGAAGATCAGATCACATTTTATCACAAATTTATGCAGAAAACCATGAAATTCCAAAAGTTTCATATACTTTTCCTTGCCACTGTATACACCATCATGACATGAATTCAATCTGGCATTTTACAGTATTATATCTGCTCTAAAAGCATCATCATTTATTTATACCTCCTGCTGCTTCATCAATAGAGACCATAAAGACAGTCTGCATTGCGCATGAGCCCGAGCAGGATGGCTGCAGCAGATTCTGAGCCTTAGGCGGTAGATATCACTAACGCTGATTGGATTTCACTGTTTAAAATGTGACTCCCACACACTCACCCATATTAATGCACATTCAGGCAGTTGTTTTTCAGCCTGTGTTATGGCATGAGTTATGAAGCAGTTATGATTGTGCGGGATTATTGATGCCTGCTGTGCCGAATAGGACCAGGGGTGGGGGCTCAGGCTGAGGGTGTCAGCTAGAGTGCATGTTATTGATCGCAGTGGAAAATATCAAGTGTGGACGCACATAAATCACACCGAAAGCCATTACGATTCAAATCAATTATAGCCCCACTTCTGCAAAGCATCTGCAACAAGGCACGCATGAACACACATACGCAAGCGCCCACACACACACACACACACACAGATGCCCACAGTTGGTTGCTTTTTGTGGAGGATAGAAATTAAAACCTGTTCATTATTTTGGATGAAATAAGTCTCAGGCTTAATGACTGACCCACCTATGAGAGACTTCCGTCGGCTTTGAGTGTGAATCCTATTTATTTCATTCTGACAGGGCAGACCTGGGGAAATGAGAGAGTTATACGCAAACACACACACACACACACACACACACACATATTAGCAAATCCATGCCAATATATTTAGTTAGTGTTATAAATATAGTCCACTATATAATAAAATTATATATATAATAAAATTATCACCCCACTTTTTCTATCTCTATCAGTTTCTCTCTCTCTGTCTCTCTCACCATCTGGTTTCTGGAAGCAGTAGCACCACTCGTTGTTGGAAAGCTTCCCGTCCTTAAAGGAGTCACAGGAGTTGAAAAGTGGGCGCATACACAGCTCGTACTTGTCCAGATAAATGGCGCTAAGCTCTGACTGGTCGAGCAAGAGGTCATAATTCATGTCCAACTTGTTGAACATCCAACCAAGAGAGTCCTTACAGATGGGGAGGATGCTCGTGTCAAAACCTACAGAACGGAGAAGAGAAATTTTTGAACAAATGGACAACCTTTCAACACACTATACTGTTCTCTAAAACTACAATTATTAATAATCCTTCTCTACAGTGTCTATAAATGGTGTCTAAACATACAGAAGGCTACAAAAGATGAACACACAATTATACACACAACACCAATAAACACACAACACCAATATACATTACACAAGGTCATGTACTTACGTCCTTGACCGTTGTCATTGGCAGAAATCTTCAGATCTCGATTGGCATCCATGTGCAACACGCCAAACCAGTCCTTCAGTCTAGAGGCCAAACTCCTCAGATCGGCATCACTGCAAGCTGGACGGACACACACACACACACACACACACACACACACATACATATACACCTTGTCAAGCAAAGAAATCTCATTATTTTATTATCTATAACAGAGGTATAAGATAAATTAGTGCCCCATCTCAAAGCTGGTTACATGGCAGAGTAATGAGGCGAGACAAGAGCCCTGACTTGCAGACTTTTTTCTATTTGAAAATAATCTGCAGATGAAAGCACAACAGTGCAGTCATCTACTGCTGGATACCTGGAGATGAAAAGAATCCAGTAAACAGCCTTGGAGAAATACCTGCAGCAATCAAACATGCCATGTACTGATGGAGCACAATAAAACCCAACATCATAAAACGGTCCTCCGCCAATGCGCCTTCCATTACAATTCACCTGTCTGATCTTCACTTTCATCAGACAACACGCACCATACTGTTCAGAAGTGCAGACTTTTATTGGCTATTTGGGACAAGTTCATCTCATGCAGTTATCAGTCAGAGATATAAAAATAAAAAAGAAAGATGAGCAATAATGCTATCTGAACTGCAATATAGACAACAGAATTGGACCCAGTGCAATAAAGAAACGGTGTGTGAAAGTGTATGAGGCACCTTAAAGCATCATGCAATACAATACACCAAAATGTAGTAGCTCTTGGGGAAATAAAAAAAAACGTACATTTGGAAGCACCATCGTTCAATGATTTGCCCACTTTGACTTGAGTTTTATTGACAGACAATTAAACCAACATTTTGTGAGTTCCAGCCTCATTCTCAGGTGTTGAGGTTAGCACCACCATTCAACACATATTTGTTAGTTTTTCAGCACAGATTTTCTCTATTGACATACTGGTGGGTTTCTGTCTGTCTCATATTGAAGAACAAAAAAACATAATATAAAATAATATACAGGGCCCTCCACTAATATTGACACCTTTGGTAAATATGAGCAAAGAAGGCATGATAAAATGTCTTTGTTGTTTTTGACATTTTGTACAAAAATATTCACAAAAATACTCTGTGCTCATGGATATCAAACAATTGCAAACACAACACAGGCTTATATATACATATATTTATATATACCCCACAAAAAAGAACTAAATACAGGTGTGTAACAATTATTGGCACCCCTATGAATTCATGTGAGAAAAATATATTTGAAGTAGGTTCCCAATGATAAAAAATGTTAAGAAAACATTTAGGACAACTGGGTGACTAGGAACAGGAAATTGTTCAGCCATTACTTCTTGTTTCACAAGGATATAAATATGAGGTAACATATTCATAATTTGAATATTATGTCATCCATAACAATGGGTAAGACCAAGGAATATAGCTGTGATGTGCAGCAAAAGGTTGTTGAGTTTCACAAAATGGGTAGTCGCTATAAGAAAATAGCACAAGCATTGAAAATGCCCATTTCCACCATTACAAAGTTCCAGTCAACTGGAAATGTTATGTTAATGAACCTGGAATAGGACTTGTACCTATATTGTCTCAATGCACTGTGTAGAGGATGGTTCGAGTGGCCAAAAAATCTCCAAGGATCACAGCTGGAGAATTGCAGAAGTTATTTGCATCTTGGGGTCAGAAAGTCTCCAAAACTACAATCTGAAGTCACCTACATCACCACAAGTTGTTTGGAAGGCTTTCAAGAAAAAAGCCTCTACTTTCTTCCAAAAACAAACTCAGGTGTCTTCAGTTTGCTAGACTCTACTGGAACTTCAAATGGGATCGGGTTCAAATGATCTTCAAATGAAATCAAAATAAAGCTTTTTGGTAATAAACACCAGAGGTGGTTTGGCACACAGAAAGGTAGCCCTACGGAAAAGTACCTCATGCCCACGGTTAAATATGTTGCTGGCTCTTTAATGTTTTGGTGCTTTTTTTCCTGCCAGAGGACCTGGACATTTTGTTAGGATACATGGCATCATGAACTATCAAATATCAACAGATATTAAATGAAAACCTGACTGTCTCTGCCAGAAAGCCTAAAATGGGCCGTGGTTTCCAGCAGAATAATGATCCAAAACATCCATCAAAATCAACACAAAAATGGTTTACTGACCACAAAATCAAGGTCCTGCCATGACCATCCCAGTCCTCTGACCTGAACCCCATAGAAAACCTGTGGGGTGAACTGAAGAGGAGAGTCCATGCTGGTGAAGGTGGAGACGCGGTATGGAGGAATGATCTCAGATACCTTGCTATGTATTCTCCAACCTCATCAGGCATTATAGGAGAAGACTCAGAGCTGTTATCTTGGCATTATCATTGACAATTTTTCCACAGCCTTCTTTGCTCATATTTACCAATGGTGGCAATATTAGTGGAGGGCACTGTACTATGTGTTTTTGTAACTGTGTGTATAACTGAGTGTGCTTCATTGTTCATTGTGTAAAACTATTTTCAGAATATTTAACAAATCAGCTGATCTACTGATTAAAAAATTAAACTTAATTATTTTACCCAACATTATACAGTATGTAATAAAAGCAAATGGGGACATTTAGGAAATGTATGTAATTTGTGCCATTTTGTAAAACTACTGAAAGATTTATTTCTGAAGTAGGTGTTTAAGATCACTAGCTTCCCTAGAATACATTTCCAGATAAGACTACTACATAGATGTGTAAAGTTTAGGTCAATACTCTGGTTCTAGGAAATGTGTTTGAAATAAAGTCCAGTTAATAAGCTCTGCAATCAAGCACATGAACAATTTAAGCACTTGAAGATGGATTACGTTTCAGTTATTCCTGATTAAATTATTGAGCAACTTTTGGAACTTAAACGAAAAGTGGAATTGCTTTACATGAGTAAGGAATGTTCTAGACATTTAAGTAGTTAACCTTGTTTCATGTATGCTATCAGAAAGCATAAATATAGAGCACATTTAAACTCAACTTCAGATAAAAGTGAACACAAATCTGCACAATTCAACTCATTAATTTATCATTATACCCCAGTGTTATTGAATTCTCGATTGTGATTGGTCAATAGGTGATTAACCTTCTATAACAGCAGCTCTGACATTAGTTCTGGCTTTAATACAAATCACTGGTTTATATTAATTAGATTGTATTTGAATAGCACTTTTAACAATGGGCATTGTCACAAAGCAGAAAATCCAGATATAAAATTTTAATTTTAATTTAATCCTATTAGGCGAGCCAGAGGCAACAGCAGCAAGGAAAAACTCTGAGATAACAAGAGGAAGAAACCTTGAGAAGAACCAGACTCAAAAGGGAACCCATTTTCCTCATCAAATATAAATCGAAAAAACTTCTATAACTATAAATTAAAGAAGTTCTAAATGTGTTAAAAGTAACTTGAGTATGATCATCATTAGAGTTTAAACTTTAAGTTTCTTATATCAAACAGAATGCTTGTTAGTAATATGCTCTTTCTTATGTTATCGTTTCTATAGTAACAGCTTACACAGGGACAAACTACATAATTATTATTATTTTTTTTTAAATGTGTGTAAATATTGATGGTAAATGGTCTGCACTTATATAGTGTTTTTTTTCCAAAGCGCTTTATACTGTGTCTCATACGTAGCACAGCTGCCATGCAAGGTGCTAACTTTCCATCAGGAGCAACTTAGAGTTCAGTGACTTTCTTGCCCAAGGACACTTCAGCATGTGGAATCACGTGGACCGGGAATCGAACCGCCAACCCTACGATTAGTGGACAACCCGCTGTACCACCTGAGCCACAGCCGCCCAATGGTGATATGGTGACATTTCCTATGAGATGCTTCTGTGAGATGTTTAGTTTTTAATGAGTCTCCACTGTCAGAGCTTTGTAACAGTCAGAGTTAAAGCTGTAACTTCGCATTTTCTGCCACAGGAAAATATTCAGGACTTTGCACCGTGTGGTTTATCGGTAACAGAAAAAGCAGCATTTTTTGTCTCATTAGATTCAAGAGAAAGAAATAAAAATAGGCTGGTGAACTAAGGACTATTTATAGCTGCTATCACATCTGTGATAGCGGGAAGTAATTTGCATTGGCAAACTGCTGTGATATAATAGGAATAAAACAATTCCAGAGATGCTGTTATAGAAAAATGCTCAGCTTTAGGGTGGAAACAGTAATCACACCACCTAAACATTGATTATTTATATACAGCAGCATGCTCAGCTTGTTAATTCCTTTCATGCTTCATGTAAGAGAGAGAGAGAGAGAGAGAGAGAGAGACGGAGAGAGACGGAGAGAGAGAGAGAGTGCAGTGCAGATATTAAGGCAGATACACTGGCACACAGAAACTTGGAAGGAGAAGCAAAAAGTGCAGACAATTTTGATCATCTTTCTGCCAGTGTCTGTTACTGTGCCTCAACTCTAGACTGTGCCGAAGAGAACCCAAGGTGTCTTTGTGTGTGAGAGAGCAAGACGAATGGAGACAGGACTTGATGTGTGTAAGTGCGTTTCTTATTCTGTATCTGTTCAAAGCTCACACCTGCTGCCTCATACATAAATGCCTGCAGGCCAAGCATACACTCATGTTGTGAAACCTGTGTGCTGAATTTTCCCTTTCATCCTTCTCCATTCTCACTCCATCCATCCTGCTGCCTTTTCATCCTTCACTATGTATCTGTATTCTGTCCCTCCATCTTATTCACATCCCCAGATTTTTTACAATCTGAACCCACTATGGCATACGTCACGTTTTTTTTTTTTTTTTTTT
>JAFFST010047055.1:28644-40288 GCA_022414735.1 Noturus placidus | reverse complement strand
ATTGTTTAAATTGGTTTGATGTTCCGAAACACTTAAGTGTGACAAACATGCAAAGGAACAGGAAATGAGGAAGGGGGCAAACACTTTTTCACACCACTGTAGATGGGGAACACATAAGGTGCTATATAAAAAGGAAGCTAATACATTAAATCTCATTTCAACCTATCAGATCAAAGTGCATTTTTTTTTTTATATTTCATAAAGCTGTTTGACACGTATAAACAGCTTTGCCTCTCACAGTTTATGATATTTTGAAAGTAAATCTGATTAGATTGCAGTGTCTTCTGGGCAATATCTGTTCTTAACATCTAAAGTCATGCTGATTCAATTTCTTGGCAATATAACGGTTCATCTGAAAAACTTTCCTTGAAGTGATAAAGCAAAGGAACAGCCCTTAGGCTAGCAACAGGGATTCCCTCAAGGGTGTGTGGCAGGGACAAATCTTTAAAAGTGCGTTTCAAATGAAGCATACTGGAATGCAGCACAAAGGGCATGGCACAGAGGGAGAGATACTTATAAACAAAAACAAAGAAAGATAGTAGCTGAAAGGCAAACTGGAGTCATACATATCACACCTGCACCACCTCAGGGCTCCACTGCCAAGCCAGGAGATACAGTCGAAAAAAAAAGTACAAGGTCTGAGGCTAACAAGTCTGACATACTCGCTAATGAACCGACTGCCAGAAAAACAAACCCACACCTTGAACTAGCACTAGCCCACCCAGATTGCACACCAAATGGACTTGAATGAGAAATGTATCAATCCCTGCATTTTTATATCGTTCCACATAAAATGTATTTTATGTACAACTGAGAAGGTGCAAAATTTCTCTAAAGCTAGCATCATGATCTCTGCCCTTCTACAGCGAATATGGCAGGATGCACACCTGTACATCACCAACGAAATCATCCATGAGATCACCAGTAGCAGTGCTACACTTCCTGACGTGTTATACAATCTATTATTCTTCTTACTATTGACCTATGACAATAAACCTGTACACTTGCTCATTCCTGTAATTATCCAAAAAGCCAATAATGTGGACCAAGCAACATTCTATCTCCAAATCTTCAACTATGACAGGCTCAGGTTTTTTTTGGCTGACGTGGAAACCAATGTTGTTTTCTGCTGTTGTAGCTCATCCACCTCAAGGTTCAATGTGCTGTGCATTACTTTGATGCTTTTCTGCTCAACACGGTTGTTAAAAGTGGTTATTTGAGTTAGTGGAGCCTTCCTGTAAGCTTGTCCCAGTCTAGCCATGCTCCTTTGTTCTCGCTCATGAACAACGTGTTCTCATCTACTACACCAGAGCAAAGAACAAAGAACAGAGCACAGGATAACAATTGCCTATGCAACCACAACAGGTACAGAGCAAAATACATTTCACCCAAAGACCAGCACCCAAATGACACATTTATCATAGAGCTCAATGACCAAAATCAAAGACCATCCCACAGCTATTTGTTCTGCCCAACAAGCAGCACCAAGCCGGACACTTCACTCGCGTAACATGGAGGCCTCGGACGAGGAGGCCATAAGCTAAGCTGAGATAATTGATATGTGCGCTACTGCCAAACATAGATGGTTTCAATGGCAAAGAGCACACACTGATTCTCCATCTCGTAGGACATGAAACATATATACACAGGCGAATTTTATATACAAACGCGCTCCCTGCAGAATGTTTCAATTTAGTGGTAAGAAAACTGATCTGTTGCCATAAGTAAAATGCTAGTTGTGCCACCCATGTTACTATGGCAACCAGTAGTAGGAACACCTTCTGGCGACTTCATAGTACAGTGACTGGTGACTTGCAGTGATAAAATCGCTGTATTTGTGAATGCAGCATTACGAATCCGAAGTGTCTTTTAATTATTCAAACCATGGTAATTTTGATACTGCAAGCGGCCTGGTGAAGAGTTGCTGTTTCTACCCCATGGTCCCTTAGATAATGATGAAATAGTGTTGCCTCCTCCAAGCGAACAGAAGTAATTGTAATTGTAGATAGTGGAAAAGCAATTCCACAAAATGATGGATTTTTTTTTAAATGCCCTTAACTTTCAGCTGCCATAAAAATAACATTTTGTGTCGGGTAAAACTAGTGTTCCTTATAACCTTAGACTAGAGCTGCCAAAATATATGGCACCAGACCAGCAAGAAGCTGTGTTTAAATTATTCAATGTAGTTCTCACTGCAGGCTGCTCTCCTGAACTCAGCAATATGGGGTCGATATCACCAATTCACAAGAGTGGAGAGAAACTGGACCCCAAGAGCTACTAAAGAGTGTTTGTGTGTGTGTGTGTGTGTGTGTGTGTGTGTGTGTGTGTGTGTGTGTGTGTGTGCGATCCTGCTGTTTTATCAATACCTGAGTATGTGCCTTTTCTAATTAAACACAGCATCTTACAGAGAAATTAAATTAGTTTTCTTTCAAATCACAGGGCCATAAAATCATATTGATTGCATTTACACACCTTAACGAACAAATATATTCACTAAGCTAAGTAAACAGAAGGAAAAAAATATGTGCATGCTTTATTGATTTAAAAACCATTTCATTCTATTTCGGCATGAAAAGCTCTATTACCAAATGAAATGAGGAAAAACAAAGCAAGCTATATCTTCTATTATGCAGACATAAATGAGCATGAGCTAACATTTAAAATGATAGTGTTTAGAGTCTCTTATACTGTTTGTTTCAGTATGTTTCAGTGTTGCTGACTAATATAGCTACTACGCTTATTACTCAAATCAAATGATATAAAAATGAAGCTAATACTGTCAGGTTCATAAATACAATATTTGGCCTGCAGTGCCCTGAAGTCAGTCACCGGAGCTGCATTCCACTTGCTGAAGGCAAAACCGAAGGCAAAATGCCCCAAGAACAAACAGGAACTGAATCTAGCTGTAGTAAAGTTCATGCAGAGCATCATCACAGAAGAAATCCAGTGTGTGTGGAAGCCTATTGGTTCTAGACTTCAGGCAGCCATTGAAAGTAAAATATTTAAACCATGTATTAAATACTCAGGCCATTGCAGTCCAAATATTTATGAACCTGAATGTATTAGCTTCTTTATATATATATTTTGATGAGTAAAAAGCTTAGCTAAACTAGTCAGCTACACTGAAACATGCTTATTAAGAGTGTTAACTGGATACTATAGGGTTAATGTTAGCTTATACTTGTGTAAAACTGAATAAAAAAAGTTTATTTCTCTAATTAGTTTTGGTCAATTTGGGCGGCTGTGGTTCAGGTGGTAGAGCGGGTTGTCCACTAATCATAGGGTTTGCGGTTCTATTTTTGGCCCACATGTCTCCACATGCCGAAGTGTCCTTGGGCGAGACACTGAACCCCAGGTTGGTCCCGATGGCAAGTTAGCACCTTGCATGGCAGCTCTGCTACCATTGTTGTGTGTGAATGGGTGAATGACACAGTGTAAAGCGCTATATAAGTGCAGACCATTAAAAGGAGTTTAAGTGGTGGTAATTATAAAGTGCTATAATCCTACTCTGTGTGTCCGATTTGGATGCATTTCAATTTGTTTAGTTATGAATTTTGAATATGTATTAATCTAACTCTGGTTGTAGAACCGAATATGGAAGGTCCGCATTAACGATGTAATGTAAGTTAAATGCAACTATTGTGTTAGGATAAATATCTAAAACTACTGTAATAATATTTGCATAATGTGATGAACAGAACATATTGTACTAAGTCTCGGGTCTTTCATTCATCCATTTTCTGTACTGTTTTTCCGACACAGGGTCACAAGGGAGCCTGGACACTATCCCAGGGAAGGTGGGGAGCACCTTGGACAGGGTGCCAAACCATTGCAAGGCCCAATCACACTCTACAGACAATTTAGAGATGTCAATCATCCTACAACGTGTGTCTTTGGACTGGAGGAAGAAACTAGGGTACCCAGAGGAAACCTCCAACGCACAGGGAGAACACGCGAGCTCCATGCACACAGGGCAAAATATCAATCTGGATTGTTTTTTATTCCTTTTTAGAGCGTAGTTTTACAGTAATTCATTTCAGCAGTTCATTATAAGGCTAAGCGTACCTTCTGTGATTTATTTAATCAAATATACATAAAATTAGTTATGTATGAGTAATGCAATAAATATATAAAAAAAACAGTGTAGAATTATAGATTAGAGAACGGAAGTACATTGTCATGATAGGCACACACACACACACACACACACACACACATACACACACACACACACACACACACACACACAAACACAGCAAATGCCAACAAATATCTCTTCTCTCTATTTTTTTATGCTGCTCTTCCCTCTTCATTTTTTAAAGATGCACCATGAGATCAGGGGAAATATCTCAGTCCTTCATAAGGCAATACAGTATATACTGTACAATACATATCCACACCATAATGCTGTAAACAAAACAATACGAACGTTAAAACCTCCTTCAAGAGTGTGGAGAATATTGCTCATTTCATCCCGAGTGCTGTTTATGAATTACAACTGGATGGCATGCTGCCAGAACATTCCGTCAGGATTAAAGTCAGACAGACCCACTATTCCTCCATCTTTAATTCAGATAGTCTAAATTTTTTCTAGCTGAAAGTACATTATCCTGAAATAAGCTTCTTCTTCTTCTTCAGAAGTACAATGTCTAGTATAACATACTGAAGTCTTTTTAAAGAGACCTCATATAAACCTCAACATTAATTAGTTGCTATCTCACGACTGTGATAAAAATGTCTCAGCTGTCACTTTATTATGTGGCCTACTTTTACAGTCAATAAGATTTTGGCACCACTATTATTTTTTAAAATAGTGTAGGTGAACCTCATTGTAATGTGAAGGTTTATGAGGCAAGACACTAGTGCGTAAAAATTAGCATCTGTTTTATTGTGGACAATCTAACCATTATCACTATACACAAGCAGTGGGTCAATACACAAGCAGGCAGCAACACATTTGCGGTATCCATAATAACCCCGAATAAATGGGTAAGAAAGAAAAAAACAAAACGCTTGGGAGATAGGAAATCAGAACTTAGGATCAGAACAGAAATGCATGATATGCCTTTGTAGTGAAAAACAGAAACAGCAGGATAAAAACAGGCAAACTAATTATGGGCTAAACACAGAACAGGTGCACACATTAGAGAAACAAACCAATGACATGACACAGCTGGAGGCAGCACCAAAACCTAAACACGGGACCATGGAGAATGAATAACAAGTGCAAGAAATTTGTGTTACTCATAAAGGAGAAAATAAGTCAGAAAATGTTTTGCACAGATTTACAGGTGAAAGTGTTGCACCCATTTTATACAGTGGCACAATGCTCTGATAACCAGCATTACATTTAATAAGAACCCCCATCAATCACATTTGACTGATCTGCAACACCTACAGCCAATGATCAATGCTCACCCTCACTGTGCCAGACTCTTCACATCATCATCTCTATCATCATTGACAGGAAAAAGACCAATCTGTATATAACACTATCAATGCTGTGCACCTGTGGGCTGTGTTTGCTATCCATGAGGCAGACCCACAGGAAAACTTCACCGTCCACTAGACAAGGTAGACCTCTGGCTTCCTCTATCTAATTTGTTGCCACAGTGAATGTAAACAGTCTACACACCCCTATTAAAATGGCAGGTTTTGTAAAAAAAAAATGGAAAGAAGACAAATCATGTCAGATCGTTGTCCAACTTTAATGTGATGTACTGTAGCAACTGACAAAATTCAAGTGTAAAACAAATGATTCAATTAAATTGTGCTATATGACAAAAGTGCAGAATTACTGAAAGGCAAAGACTAGGATGCAAAATACACATTAATGATTTGAAAACACAATATAACACATCCTAGACAGGGATAACTATAGCAATCAGGTGATTAGAACAGGAAATACTGACTATATAAGCAAAGTAGTACAGGAAATGGGAAAGACATGCACAGAGCATGAAGGTTACATTAAGACAGCAGCAGGTTAAGGTTAATTTTGTTTTTCCATAGTTTTTTTATTTAATTGTTAACAATGAAATAAAAACAAGACAATGAGCACTATGTAGTTTTATTGAATGATGGTCTGCTTCAGGCGTAGTGATTATTTTCTGAGGTAATGATAGAGCCATGTTTTTATCAATCATGGCTTATCGTGGCTTATTTTAAGTGATACACACTGCATTGCATTATGTTTTGTATAGGAGGGAAAATGGAAGGGCACAGGCAACAGATCTCATCACAATACAGGTCACGAAGCAATGCCAGAAAAGCATTAAATGCTATGACGCACCTCTGTGCTGATAAGCACTGATTTATCATAAGCTGTCTTATAAAGTTTCTTCTATTATATATGAAAGTCATTACATGTCTGTTGTTGAGCAGTCCACATATAATACATGACTAAAAAAAATGCTTAACTCTGATGCCGTATTTACATAACTACAAACACTGGTGAGCGCACACACACTTAGAAATGTCCTTTCTATTAAACGTCAATAAAGCTGTGAGCTGAATGAGCCTCTTAGCTGTCTAAGTGTATTACATGTCTCACTGTTTTACTCACACAACTGTGTGTTTGTGTGTGTGTGTGTGTAAGAGAGGCCAGAATGTGAATGAAAAAATTATTTTTTACTAGAGCATACAGGTATGTGTCTAAGCGTGGACGTGATATTATATATGTGGTATCACATATATAATCCATCTACAAGATTCCAATACCAGCATCACAGCTGCTAGACTCCATCCTGTAGCAGTGATGCAATCAGTCTACAGCTTCAAATCTCATCTAGAGCCATCGCTTCAGGATATTCAGTCTCTCTCTCTCTCTCTCACTCACTCGCTCTCTCACACAGACACACACACACACACACACACACAATCTTTTTTCTCTCTCGCACTCTATTTCCTACTCACTCTCTTTCCACTTTTGAATACATGTAAAGTAAAGGAACTTATATTTTCTCCATTTCTTTAATAACTGCATCACTCCAGATTGAACCACATCTTCTCTTATTTTCTTTCTGTTGGATGTAAGCTTGGGGAATGTCAACCTCTTTGGGAGAAAAATGCTATTGTGTACACTGGTGTGCCTGTCACAGTTTCTAGATGAATGAGCAAAACCAGTAAGGATCACAGAGCGGAAAAACAAGGCATTGTGTATTTTTGGTATCTTTGTGACCATTGATGCAAGAGTTAAAGTGGTACAGAGTGGCAGAAATATAAAATAGAGTTGTACATATTATTATGATGTGTGGTTAGATATGCTGCTCTGATATCCAATCAAATCAGGTCGTCACATTTCCTTTAAACGCAAGTGTACAGTCGAGCACAGTGACATTCTCAAAATGATGTACAATTTTAATGGTGAGTCAAATGAAAGCCTGTGAAAAAGTGTATAATTGAGAGCATCCAGAAGCTTTTCTAAGGTTAAAAATGATAAAAGTGACAAAAGTGAAAAAGAAATTATAAACTTTTGTGATGCTTATTTTCAAAAAACAATACAAAATAAAAAAATTCATTTGACTCACTCATGTACATGTTCACATAAAAATACTGATAGTCATCTGACTGATTAGGTATTATTGTTAGCGTTTCAAATCCTGATTTTATGAACCCCCAATTTGCTATAATCTCAATGGAGAATTTAAGCTGAATTAAACGTAAAAAATAATAATCTGTCTCAGATCACCTCTGACAGCAAAATATCTTCACACTTGGATCATTTCATATATGTAGGTATATGTAGGTGTCACGTTATTGAACGTAAGGACGGATGCAAGTGCAGATAAGAGCTTTTATTAAAAAGAGACAAATCCAAATCATGAGACAATAGCATGGCCAAAAAACTGGCAATGGGTCGGGTGATTGGCAAACAGGCACAAGCTAGGCAAAAGAGGAATCAGAAACGTGGACGAGTACAGGATCAAAACTAAGACACAAAACACGATGAAGAACAGCTTGGCATACGGGAAAACACACGTAGTACTTCGCAAAGACTAAATGTTTGAACAGAGTCTTGTATCTGTGGTATGATTGTGTGTGAGATTGGATGCAGGTGTGTATGATTAGAATGAAGTTGAGTGTTCTGGGAAGTGCGGTCCATGTTTGTAGGCCACAGTGCAGGATGGGAAATGTAGTCACAAGTTTGCTGGGATATGACAGTATGGAAGTCACAGGAGAGAAAGTAAGAAGTGAAAAGAGAGAAAGTGAAAATTGACTGAAGGTGTGTCTCAATAACCTCCCTAGATAGTGAATCAGTATCAATATGTTCACATCTTTGATAAATATATGTGGGCCACTATTTTTGGCACCCTTTAAGTAAATACTTTGTGCTACGTCCTTTTGCCAAGATAACAGCTCTGAGTCTTCTCCTATAATGCCTGATGAGGTTGGAGAATACATGGCACTGGATCTGAGACCATTCCTCCATACAGAATCTCTCCAGATCCTTCACATTTTCAGGTACACACTGGTTGACTCCAGTTCACCCAACAGGTTTTCTATGGGTTTCAGGTCAGGGGACTGGGATGGTCATGGCAGGAACTTGATTTTGTGGTCAGTAAACCATTTTTGTGTTGTTTTTGATGTATGTTTGGATCATTGTCCTGCTGGAAGATCCAACCATGGCACATTTTAAGCTTTCTGGCAGAGACAGTCAGACTTTCATTTTATATCTGTTGATATTTGATAGAGTCCATGATGCCATGTATCCTAACAAAATGTCCAGGTCCTCTGGCAGAAAAACAGTTCCAAGACATTATAATAAAGAGCAACCACCATATGTAACCGTGGGCATGAGGTACTTTTCCATATGGCTGCCTCTGTGTGTACCAAAACCACCTCTGTTGTTTATTGATAAAATGCTCTATTTTGGTTTCATCTGACCACAGAACCCGATCCCATTTAAAGTTCCAGTCGTGTCTGGCAAACTGAAGACGCTTGAGTTTTTTTTTTTTTTGGATGAGAGTAGAGGCTTTTTTCTTGAAAGCTTTCCAAACAACTTGTGGTGATGTAGGTGACTTCGGATTGCAGTGATTGTAGGGACATTTTTTGACCCCAAGACACAACTAACTTCTGCAGTTCAGCTGTGATCCTTGGAGATTTTTTGGCCACTTGAACCATCCTCTTCACAGTGCGTTGAGACAATATAGACACACGTCCAATTCCAGTTTGATTCATAACATTTCCAGTTGACTGGAACTTCTTAAATATTGTCCTGATCGGGCAAATGGGCATTTTCAATGCTTATGCTATTTTCTTATCGCCACTTCCCATGTTGTGAAGCTCAACAACCTTTTGCCGCACATCACAGCTATATTCCTTGTTCTTACCCATTGTTATGAATGACTAAGGGAATTTGGAATATGTGTTTCCGCATATTTATTCCCATTTGAAACAGGAAGACATGGTTGAACAATTTACTGTTCCTGTTCACCCAGGTGTACTAAAACAATGTAACATATAAATGGGAATATACTTCAAATATATTTTTTTCATATGAATTCATAGGTGTACCAATAATTGTGGCAGATATATATTTAACAAAGATTTTTTTTTAAAATATCATAAGGTTAAAGAAGAAAGACAATATTTCACAGACTTGTTTGCTCATATTTACCAAGGCTGCCAATATTAGTGGAGAGCACTGTGTGCGTAAAATGTAAATGCACACATGTTTATGTCTATTGGCATCAACCACAATCAGGATACATTTATCACATTATCATCATCCATATTCAGCAACCTTTTAGCCATTCAGAGAGCAGCTATAGAAACACACAGACTAACAGACACTGTAGTGAGAATTACATCATGTTTTATAACTAACGACAGAGGCATAATGATGAAATTAGAATAACCGAATTATTGTCCCAGTGTGAAAAGACAGAACAATATCTCATTGTTAATAGAAAACTAGGAATTAGAGTTATTCACTGCCTTCCTGTTCCTGTAATTACTGTCACAAACCGTCAGTGTCCACCACTGATTGCACTCAGCAGACAGGTGTCCCTTTGAGCTGTTTAACACAAACACTGACTCCAATTGCAATGACAACCATCTCTCAGCCTCACATACTGCATTTTGCTAATCCTCAGCACAATTAAACTGCTGTCGCTTTGATTGTGGATCCCATGAGCAATAAAAGGACAGCTTGTGTCAAACTGCCAAATAAATTGAATGCTCAGAAGCTATTCATTCACTAGTCTGCATTTTCTGTATGACCTTTCAATAAGCCTCAAATTACAGTGAGGAATCTAAGAGCATGTACTGCTTGTAGTCATTAAACATATAATGAACTACGTTTAATCTGAAGACACGCTGGGAATGTGTCGTACATCTGAAATCTGAATCAAATTTTTTTTTTTAAGGACCTAGAAGTTAGTCAGCATGATCCTGTCTCCAATGGAGGCTAGAGAAGATAGAGTTGGTGAGAATTAATTAGGAATAAAACAGATCAATAGACCATTGAATTTATGTCTGGTAGAATGTGAATACAAACACCATCTTTAAGGTAATCCTGTATGTGTAATTACCTATCGCATATCTATTTGCACTTAAATTCTACCAACAGTGCATTTAATAAAGCTAATCAAGATTAACATGGATCTTTTGGCTGGATTGCCTGAGGACCGTGAGATATGCTTTGGGAATCAAACAGGGACTCATATCAAACATGTAAGTTTGTAACATAAATAAATAAATAAACACATAAATAAATGCTATTTTTGGAAGAAAGCTGTTATTTTTCCACACATATCAACCCATATTCCTTATTTATTAACCTGATTGGAAGGACTGATAAGAAACATCTAATAGTCAGGAATATTTGATTCATGTTAATTCTTATGAGCGAATCACTGCACTGTATTATTGTATTAGGAGTTATGAGCATTTTACACACATTATCTAACATTCTAGCAAAAGTAGTCATTGATGAAAGAAGCAGCTAGCCCAGGATCA
Source organism: Noturus placidus (assembly GCA_022414735.1). Taxonomy (NCBI): domain Eukaryota; kingdom Metazoa; phylum Chordata; class Actinopteri; order Siluriformes; family Ictaluridae; genus Noturus; species Noturus placidus. Next base: position 29,326 of record JAFFST010047055.1, on the reverse strand, counting down.
CAGTACTGGAGAGCCAGGTCATTGCTGCCCTTATACTGTAAGTGTGTTAATAAAGATTTTAAGAGCAAAACAACCTGTTTGTATATAAGAACCTTTACTCCATGACGTTTTGATAACTCTGAGTTCGACTGTATAGAACATTTTGATGATCTGGCAAATAAATCTGTTAGTATTTAATAGAATAATAAATGACTCAATTTCACTTTCATAATTATTGTAATACTACAGCTGATTATATAATTACTAAGGAAAAGTTTTACTTTATTATCATACGCTTATGACAAGGACTTCATAAAGCAATTCCAAGACAACAACAGCTTTATAGTCAGAGCTAAGTGTTTTTAAATGAGCTTCATAAAATTGAATCACTTAATGTCATTAACTTTTCTTGAGATTATTTATGTCTTGGATATAATTGAAAATTTTCAGCCGATTCAATCTTCCTTTCATGTGAAATATTAATCTGCACAATCAATCACCAATCGCTTAGTTCAACTAAATAATATTATGAAATTTTCATGTTCGGAAAATACAAATGTGTAGAATGCTCCCTAAATAAATGCAAATAAATATCTATCTATCTATCTATCTATCTATCTATCTATCTATATATATATATCTATCTATCTATCTATCTATCTATCTATCTATCTATCTATCTATCTATCTATATATATATATA
>JAFFST010047054.1:118119-131476 GCA_022414735.1 Noturus placidus | reverse complement strand
GCTCCCCAGTGCCGTCAGCACTCATGCAGCCCCAGACCATGACACTCCCACCACCATGCTTGACTGTACGCAAGACACACTTGTCTTTGTACTCCTCACCTGGTAGCCGCCAAACACGCTTGACACCATCTGAACCAAATAAGTTTATCTTGGTCTCATCAGACCACAGGACATGGTTCCAGTTAGTCTGCTTGTCTTCAGCAAACTGTTTGCGGGCTTTCTTGTGAATCATCTTTAGAAGAGGCTTCCTTCTGGGACAGCCATTCAGACCAATTTGATGCAGTGTGCAGCGTATGGTCTGAGCACTGACAGAATGACCCCCCAATCCTTCAACCTCTGCAGCAATGCTGGCAGCACTCAAACGTCTATTTCCCCAAATACAACCTCTGGATATGACGCTGAGTACGTGCACTCAACTTCTTTGGTCAACCATGGTGAGGCCTATTCTGAGTGGAACCTGTCCTGTTAAGCTGAGTGTCAGGGTCTTGGCAATCTTCTTATAGCCTAGGCCATTTTTATGTAGAGCAACAATTCTTTTTTTCAGATCCTCAGAGAGTTCTTTGCCATGAGGTGCCATGTTGAACTTCCAATGACCAGTATGAGGGAGTGTGAGAGTGATGACACCAAATTTAACACACCTGCTCCCCATTCACACCTGAGACCTTGTAACACTAACAAGTCACATGACACCGGGCAGGGAAAATGGCTAATTGGACCGAATTTGGATATTTTCATTTAGGGGTGTACTCCCTTTTGTTGCCAGCGGCTTAGACACAAGGGCTGTGTGTTGAATTATTTTAAGGGGACAGCAAATTGACACTGTTACACAAGCTGTACACTCACTACTTTACATTGTAGCAAAGTGTCATTTCTTCAGTTTCGTCACATTAAAAGATATAATCAAATATTAACAAAAATATGAGGGGTGTGCTCACTTTTGTGAGATACTGTACATAAAACAGAGGCAGGAGGTCTAACCTGTGTCTGACCAACTAACAACATATTTACAAAGTGACAGTGGAATCAAATAATATATGAGGGCATATTTGTTTAAAAAACATCACCCTTAGTACAAGCACCATTATCTGGCATCATTTTATGCTCAGCCAATCATCACTGAGTGAACCATAAAATAAAAAATAAAAATAAAATGCTAACAACAAGGATGAACATCTAAGACCAGTAAAAAATGGTCATCTAAAACAATCTACATGTTTCCTTTGCACTTGTCGGTAATCGTCATCCTACTGTAAGAAAACAAGCCTGAACTTGAGTGGCGTTCATAGCAGGCTGACGTAAACAAAACCACAAACTACAGCACACACCATGTTTACTAAAAACACCTGCATGCTCTACAGTAAGGCACAACTGGATCAACAGTAGACCGATGAGATATGTAGACAGAACATGCACAGAAATATGCTTGGGAAAAACAACCCCAAACAAACAAACACCCAAATGTATTTGTTGTACAGTACAAGCTACAAGTCGTGACCATACACAAGCTCAACCCAACTGTATAGCATAACAATGTGGGGCTGCATTGCTGTATCACACACATTCAGTGAAGGATAAATGAAATAGATGTTACCCACAACTCAAAAGAAGCTTTTCCTTCAATATGATCCAAATGATCCAAAGTGCAAAGCAGCCCAAACAGTCTAAAATTTAGTGTTTGTTGTGACATGAATCTGTATGACATGCTGCTGTGTGGTCTGAAGCAGGGTGTTCATTTAAAATAAAACTATGTTGTAAAAGAAATGCACCAAAGCATTGCATGAATGGCCGACAACTACTGAAAACATTTGCTAGAAATGATTTCCTCAATAAATAGATTGGTTTATAATACTTATAATATAATATATGCTAATACTTTATAATACTTGACAATATACTCAATAGATGGGTTTATCATACTTCCATCCATCCATCTTCAACCGCTTACTCCTTTTCAGGGTCACGGGGAACCTGGAGCCTATCCCAGGAGGCATCGGGCACAAGGCGGGGTACACCCTGGACAGGGTGCCAGTCCATCGCAGGGCACAATCACATACACACTCACATTCATACACTACGGACACTTTAGACACACCAATCAGCCTAACATGCATGTCTTTGGACTGGGGGAGGAAACCGGAGTACCCGGAGGAAACCCCCGACACACGGGGAGAACATGCAAACTCCACACACACATGGTTATTCCATCAATAATCCTGATTATTCAAAGTAGTTGAATGTTACAATGAAACTGCTTGTTGCAGTTCCTGTTTTAGACCACTTGGTACAATAATAATTCCATACAGTCCATCCAAGATATTGTAATTTACATTTACATTTACATTTACATTACATTTACATTTATTCATTTAGCAGATGCTTTTATCCAAAGCGACTTACAAATGAGAGATACAAGCAAAGTGATATCAAGCAGGGAACAATACAAGTAGTGCTACTATACAAGATCCATTAATTGAGTACTAGAAGAAGCAAAGTGCACAGAGTAGAGGTGTAAGTGCATTTTATTTATTTATTCCCCCCCCCCCTCATGAGTTGGTTAGGTGTTGACGGAAGAGGTGGGTGTTTAACAGCTGTTTCTTGAAGATGGTGAGTGAATCTGCAGTCCGGATTGAGGTTGAAAGTTCATTCCACCACTGAGGAAGAGTTAGTGTGAAGGTTCTGGAAAAGGACCTTGTGCCACGCTGAGTAGGAACTACTAAACGTCAGTCGCTAATCGATCGCAGATTGCGTGTGGGAACGTGAGCCTTCAGGAGAGAGCTGAGGTAGGAGGGTGCTGTTCCAGACAATTTTAATTTTGCGATTGCAGAACTTAATGCAAAATCAAGCAAACTCTGCAATACTAGGAGGAGCCTACGATTAAAAAAAATTACTGCAGATTTGTGTAGATTTGGGCCAAGACGCATTCTTTAATGTCATCACAACACAAATTCATCTCAAAGCCATGTTAATGAAGGTTACAAAAACATTCCAAGGGAAACACTTGCTAGAGATAGCACTTTCTAGAGATCTGCAAATAGCAGAGCCTTTCACAAATAATCTATAGACAATGGCCTGTGGTCTCCTTGGGTTTGGATTGTTGTGTCTTTCTTACTTGGACAAATAGAAGCTAAGCACTTCTGCAAGATGGAGCAGGTCATGTGGAAGAGGTGAGATAGGAGTGTTGTTTACCCAACTATGGGCAGAAATTGGGGTGTGTCTTTACCGGTACAATTTGTCAGGGACAGGTATAAACATAGTCACGCTTAAACAAACAATCAGGCCAGGTGAGAAAGTCTTACCTGTAAATGAATAACTCATGATGTACAGTTTATGCAGAACAAGTTTGCTTTAATGCACAGTCATGAATGACGTCAAGCTAATACAAAACCACCCACATTAAGTCACATTATATAGATTCCATACTATAAGCTTAGTCTGAACGTTCAGACACGTACACTGAACACATGTAGGGGTAGGAAAGTAATAGAGAACCAGTACCTTACCTGTATATAATCCCTTTGGAGTGGAGGAACATAAGAGCAGAGGTGATTTCAGCAGCATAGAACCGTGCTCGGGCCTCCTCGAACCGCCGAGACTTCTGGATGTGAAACATGAGGTCGCCACCATTCACAAACTCCATGACAAAGAATAAACGGTCCTAGCAAAGAGAGAGAACCCAAGAACAAATAATAAGATTTTTTTTTAGAATGCTGTTTACCTAGACAGAAACATAATCAAAGATGATATTATTGTTTATATTCCGTAATATTCATGGCCTTTATTAATTTTAAAACATGTGTGACCTCTTTTATGTGCTGTAACTACTTCCTCATTTGTTACAATAAAGGAATAAAATCTATTTTTTTTTAAAAAACTATGAATACCATTAAAGCCTTATGGTATGATAATCACTTTGCTGTATTCTCGGTGCTGCTGCTTTAGTGCAGTTTTACAATTTGATGGCAGAGATAGAAATCTTTACGAATCATATTGTCAGTGTCTAGGACTTTTAACTTCCTGAGCAGTAGCACAGGTTAGAACAGGAATGCGTGGCCTATCTCTGGTATGCAAAGTGAGTCGCATGCTGTTGACCAAGAAGAGGCATTTTGTACCAGCTTGTGCTGAAAATGTGATGTAATGTGCTGCCATCTACTGATTGAATGTGGTTAGCCCTCGCTCACGATGGAGAACACACAAGAGCACATTCCAGTCATTGAAAACTATATTTAGATATAGATATTGTTCTCAAAATATCATTGTGTCAAGCTACATGTCACTCCTGCTGCCTGATGAGAAACCAGTGATGCTGAGGTACTTGCAGAAGGTGATGCTGGAGGTGTGAGGCAAACATGCTAACCACTAAGCCACAATGCCCCCAGAACTTTCTCCCAAATTCCTATTATTGATGAGACCCTAAGCCCCAAAAAAGGTCTTTACATTGTGATACGGTGAAATCCTTAATGGCCAAGGCCTTATGGAAGATCCCATTTGGTGCTAAAAGCTAGAACCCAAATCACTGCCATTTTGTCATTGCCTGTTTGGAGACTGCAGGTAATGTGAGAAAGCTGTTAAGTCAATGCTGCTGAAGTGGAAATTGAAAATTTCAGTTCAACTGTCAGTTCACTGTCAAACACAATGTTCCTGCACTCTTCCTGTAAGCTTGGGTCAGTGTTAACAATGATTTGAGGATGTTTATGCTTAGCAGGTTGTTTAGGCTGTGGCATCGTTAGACAAATTTGACTCTAAATTAGGGTTTACATCTGAGTGAAGGGCGCACTTCAGGAGTTATAGACAAAAAGGAATGCCATCTAGGAGCCCAACTCAAGCTAGGCTCCAAGCTATAAAATATACTCGCATAAAACAATGAAGTGATGAACATTTTCTTGCACACCATTACACCATTACTGACAAATGCTTAGTCATCAGACAGATTAGACAGATGAACATCCCTGACCCAGATACAATTTATCCGGTATCTTCAGTTTTAAATGCTTCAAAGGAAATAGCGTGATAATGATCTGCAGATAATACAAGCCAAAACTGGTGGTGACATCAGCATTTCACAACGCAACAAGTAAAATGTACACATAAGACATTAGCTAGCCAAGTGAGATAGACTAGCTAGCCAGATCTGTTGATGTTTTAGAGTATGAAAGCACTGTAATAAGATTAAGATGCCACTTTGATGTTCTGTAGCGATTGACTGTTGTGTTAAATTTATCTAAGTGCTTATATACTTGACCGTGGTGCAGCTTTTGATACTATAGATCATAGTATTCTTCTTGATAGATTAGAAAATGTTGTAGTTCTCTCCTGGCTCCGGTCTTATTTGACAGATCGTTATCAGTTTGTAGGTGTAAATGGAGACTTCTGCACGCATACCAAGGTTAAATTTGGTGTTCCACAAGGTTCTGTTTTAGGCCCACTGATTTTTACTTTATATATGCTACATCTAGGTCAAGTTATTCATAGACATGGAATTAGCTTCCATTGTTATGCTGATGATACACAGCAGCTTAATAAAGTTGAGGAAGGTGTAAAGGACATTAGATGTTGGATGCTAACTAACTTCCTTTTACTTAATTCTGATAAGACAGAAGCACTTGTATTAGGACCACGTGTAGCTACAACAGACCCACAGGGACTGTTACAGTTTCCATTAACAACCATTTCAATTCCCATAACCATTAAAACCATTACAAATTATTTGAGGGGTTCTCATTACAATGTCATTGACTGGTTGCAGTTTTGAAATCACAAAATATAATTCCATTTCTCCACTAGGGGAGATACGAAAAGAGAGAAAAGGGCAGAATAACTATAACTTTGTTTTCATATTTTTGATCTCTCTGTGATTGAGGCTCATAGCATTGCAGCATGAGTTTAGTATCCCACCTCATAAATAGACCAATTTCAAATTCATCAGCATGCTGTCAAGACAAATGTGGTGCATTACTGCAGGGAAAATCTCTGTAGGACTGTGCTGTAGTAGGACCTGAGTTTGAAACTGGCACTTACAGTGGTCTGAAAACAGTAGTACAGGTGTGTGAGGTATGGGTGATTGTAGGCCAGAGCCAACACTCGCTTCTCGATCATGGTGGACTCCACGTCGTCGTCTTGTAGTATGACATCTTTCTTCAGCATCTTCACTGCATACACTCGATCATCATTGTTCAAGCGAGCCAGCATTACCTATACACATGTGCGCAAACAAATTCAGGTACACTGTGTTTTAATGGAAGGCATTTTATATCCTACTTGGATGCAGGACTTCTCTGGAGGTATATATGGGGGAATTTGGACAGGAGGGTTTTGCATAGGAAAAAAAATGTTTATTAGACATCTAATGTTTATTAGACAGTGTGCTCTTTGCTTGTCCTACCCAGATGCATGACTTTATATGATGATTGGGATATATCTCAAAAAGGGACAGAACCTTATAACTAACTCCCAGTGACTAAAACAATAATGAACGTGACTGACTTCTCAAACTTAAACATAACTGTCAGACTCACAGAGTTTGAAGTAATCAATCAGTAACCAAATCCTTAATATTTTACATTACTAGTATGGCTTGTTATTAGGATTCCTCCATCAGGAGGAAACCTATTGTTATTGTTAGTATTCTTCTTATTATTATTCTCCTTATCTCCCTAAAGTGCTCAATAACTCAAGATCGGAATGGTAAAAAGTTTTGAAATTTGTCACGTTGATACTACAGGCCACAAGTAACTGACACACCACAAATGACCCACATGAGCCCATAGGTGGCGCTACAGGCCACACGTCATTTTCTCGGCACCCCATAAGTCCAAAATGTCTGAAAATTGGTATATATACCTTATTTCTCACGGGGAACAAAAAAAGCCATTGGGGGAACCCATACAGTCTGCCATGATAGATTTTCCTCTACATTGAAAATTTGTCAAAAACTACAAAAATCTTCTATTCATGAACCATAGGTCTGATTGACTTGAACTGTGGTACATATGTGTGGGATACATGTCTTTCTATAGGGTGATAAGCAATGAGGAATTAAATAAAAATTGGCTGAACTAGTTAAATATTGGTGAATTGACAACTGTTGCACATATTTCTTGTGTATAAATCAATGGAACATTCACCTATGGACTTGATCTGTGCCACACACTAAGAGGACACTACAGTATGTTACCATGTACAATGCCAACCACATATCTCCAAAAACAATGATTTTTAAAATAATAGCACTATCTGTTATATTATGTTTAACACTACTTTCATCATCCACTAGATAGAGCTGTTTGTCTTCAAGGCAAAGTACACTTTAGTGCATATAGCTTTAAAGCTTGCATTGTAAACTGAAAAATTAAAACATTGTAAAATTTGGTCAGGTTAAACAGTTAAAACAGAACGTACATAGATATTTACTTCAATAATCGACACCTGTGTTTCCCCTATTTAAAAACCACCAGCCGCCACTGGTTGCGGTTTATTATTACATGAGAAAACTCAAACAATTTAACAGGGGAACTGAAACAAATCACACAATCCAGATCAGGAATATGCGGATGAGTGAGGTTGATTGGATATAGTTCAACAAGGCCAGTATATAAATAATAATTATTGATTTTTAATTTATGATCATGCTATTTGCTTCAAAATAAAGCCATGATCTGCAGTGCATTCTAAAGTAAATGAAAACTAAAAATCTGGTATATATCTGGTATGGTATATATTTATAAATGTATAGTATTTACACAATAACTATGGACCAGTAGTGTGCTGTCTGGGTATGTATCTTCATAAATGCCTCAAAACCCTTTCATGTCCCCTGATCTTTTAGATCCTTGCAGTTGTAATAGCTATGATCTCACACAGGGGTGTCCAATCTTATCTGGAATCAGGATCAAGAGACAAAATGGTAGATCAGATGTGTCCAATCATATATATAAGGGCCAGTGTGGGTGCAGGTTTTCATTCCAACTAAGCAGAAGCCACACCTGAGTCTATTGAACGCCAAACAGGTGGAATCAGGTGTGGCTCCTAGAAAGAAAAACTGCGCCCACACCAGCAATTTAGGGATAAGATTGGACACCCCTGATCTACCATTTTGTCACTTGATGTGTCTGTTCTAGATCCGGCAGTTTTTTAGCATCTTAAATTCTATTTTTTTCTAATATGTTAAATGGAGGTATATGCAATGTTGTAAAATTAGTGTCTCACCTTGCCAAAGCTGCCTTTTCCCAGGACCTGTAGGAATGTAAAATCCTCAAGTCCCACCTTCATACTGTCCTCATTAGTCATCTCAGACCTAGTAGAACTTGTAGACTTCACTGAGGACGTGCCCATCTGTGGAAAAGGCAAAGAGACACACATAGACTTACTTTATTTAGTTCATGGTCTAACGATAGCTGTTCTTTTCACCATACAGCTGATGGTGTACCTGGGATTGGCGCTTGCTTAGTCTGCCTGCCTCCAAGCCAATCTCCGCCAACGTAGTAGCCAGCTGCGCACTGTTCACCCCACAATTGGGAGCCACATTTTTTTCGCAACGAATGTGAACGTTCATCTTACAACCTGAGCATAAATGACAAATGCTTTACTTACACACACTGCTCTTTCAAGCATATGTGAAATATTAAACTTAATTAGATTTAACAAAGAGACAGTAAGAAAGAGATAAGCATGGGTAAACATAGTTTAGTTTTTAAAGGGTGCCTTCATCGAGCATTCATAACATATTCACACATATTCACAAGCATTGCAAAAATAGTTTATAAAGAAATACTGGATAGTGTGTGTGTGTGTGTGTGTGTGTGTGTGTGTGTGTGTGTGTGTGTGTGTGTGTGTGTGTGTGAGATACAACTGAGCTGTTGAGGGTTATGGACCTTAAGCTTGTCAAATTTGAACTCACAATCTTCATGTGCATGGTGGTCTGGCTTCCCTTTTTGCTGTATTTCTGCTTATGACCATCCAGTGTCATATATGTGTTAATAAAATATGAACTAATAATTGGCAAGAAAAGGATGAAAAAAAAACTACAGTAACAAATAAGATTAGTTTAACCAACATTTCCCTCTTCTCTCTTTCATATAAAGACAAATTCACATAAAACCCTCACATAAAAGTTTCATAAATTCAGCACTGATTTATATTATATTTTCAGTGCTTATGAACATGTTATAAAGACCCAATGTACAGTAGGTACAAATCAAGTAAAGTGTTAAGCATTGTATTACATTTACGGCATTTGGCAGACGCCCTCAGCCCATCGCAGGGCACAATCACACACACACTCACACACACATTCATACACTACGGACACTTTAGACACGCCCATCAGCCTACCATGCATCCCGAGCAACTTAAATTTATCTTATTTATACAAGTGAGCAGTTGAGGGTTAAGGGACTTGCTCAAGGGCCCAGCATTGGTAACTTGGCAGTGCTAGGATTTGAACTCATGACCTTCTTTTCAGGACTCCAAAGTCTTAACCACTGAGCTACCACAGTCAGACCTGCATTACCTTTGCATTGAAGACCCTGTTTTATCAGTCCATACAGGAGCGATCCACAGTGGTTACAGTAAGTGGGCACTTTATAATTGTGCACATGAAATCGATGAGGTAGGTTGATGCTAAAACCTTGACTGGGACCCTATGAGAAAGAAGGGACTTATGTTTGAAATGTAACATTTGTAATGATTTTATACTGTAAATGGTTCACAAATTCAGCTTTCCTCATGCTCTCCCCATAAAATATACTTATAGGGAGAGAGGAAATAGACATACCTCAGTTGCTTTTTTCTTCAGCTTTGGACACTCATTAACAACCAGATGGTGGCATTTCTTATGGACCACACAGGCGCACACTGACACATTGAAATAAAAATGATAAGGGTTAGAAATCCACGCTGTAATAGCGCTGTGATGTGTACAGGCCTGCTACTGCACTAGTTCTATCCAGCTCTACAGATCTTTTTTTTGCAATAAAAGCCAGTGAGTATTTTAAGGTATTTTAACAATCTGAGCAATCTGAAGATGTTTACCTTGACACTGGTAACCCTGCTTTCCAAAAACTCCCCTGGAGAGAGATGGTAGATAAACAGTTAGGATTTTTGAATATAAACTGAGATTACAGATTTAAATCACTATCTAAACACTGTCTAAAGGTTGATGGGGAAGGTAAGGAGCGCAGGGTTTTCATTGTTTTTATATATATATATATGACAGATTTTTTTTTGACAGATACAGATTTTTAAAGCAAATTTTTGTAATTTAAAATAAGTAAAGTGTGGATATTCTTTTTCTTTTGTTAATTTGCATGGAATCCTACATTTCCCAAATAACCAGACTACATTCACTGAGCACTTTATTGGGAACAACTGTTCACCTACTCATTCATTCGATTATCTAATCAGCCAATCATGTGGCAGCAGTGCAATGCATAAAATCATGGGCATATGGTGTTAATGGGTTTATGGGCACTTATACAGGGGTTCTCAATTTTTTTAGAGCCAGGGACCCCTTTAATGGTAAAAAATAATATTAGGCATATTATTGAAATATTTACTGCTGGTTATGGCTATTTGCAGAAATTTGTCACTTATAAAACATGTTTTTATTAAACTTATTATTACATTCAAGTTGGAATTAATTATAGCCCTACCTGTTTTGTTAGCATTAAAACTATTTAATTCAAGTGACCATTCAAACAGGCTAATAACCATAAGAAGTCAATAAGAAACATAATATACTATATAAGTGAATTTCCCTGTTTCTATAGTTTCTCTCTCTCTCTCTCTCTCTCTCTCTCTCTCTCTCTCTCTGTGTGTGTGTGTGTGTGTGTGTGTCTGATATAACTTCACCATATAAAATTTTTGCAGTGGCAGCAAAATGTAGGCTGTTTTAGGAAAGTGGCCATGAACTTGTGTCCATTGACTTGGTGCACTTTTCTCCTCAAAGCCCTCTGACGTTTCCTGCTTAACTGCTTATGAGTCCATCCATTAACAGTGGAATCATCTGAAATTAATATAAAGCCGTAATATCATCTATTTGACAAGTACAAAATATGCATGAGGTAAATAAATAAATAAATAAATAAATAAATAAAAGACAGAAAGACAAACATCACTGCCAGAGGACCTGAGTGTACAGACAGTTCATACAGTACAGATATTTTGGAATAGGGAAGTTCTGCTAGAAAAGAGGAAGCAATGTTATATAAAGTAATGAATGTCATTAACTTGTAATATATAGGCATAGGTAGATATAAGAAGATATAGGAAGTCAGTGTAGCTCATAGAAAATTAATGGTTTGAGCCAATTAAATAATATTATTACTTTTTAATTAATATCTAAAAAAAAAAGTTTATTATTACTTTCCAAAACAAGATTTGTGTAAGCTACAGAAGATTTGAACAGAAAGACCACTTGCAATTGATTAATTTGGACGGAAATAAAGACATGGACCAATGTTTCACCATCTTGTTTACAAGCAATATTATGGATATGGAGAAAGTCATGTTTGTAAATGTACTAATACACACCATAGATGTAAATGTATGTAAGTTACACCTACGATCTGAAATACAAGAAAGGTCTTGACAAACATTCGATCCTCGATTGTTAATGTCAAAGTCATGTTAAAGTGTCTGCGGCAATAAAATAGAACTTTAAAAGAATCTGTGTCTAATCAAAGCTTCCACACATTGAAATCTTAGGGAGGTTAGACAGCTATATAAGGTAAGCTCTGAGTCCATAATGTCAATGTCTGTGAGAAAGGAAATCAATATGCCATGGTTGAAGGTCAAAAGCAGAATAAAGATCTGGGACAAACCTTACTACTATACACTGTATCAAAATCAGGTGGAAACGAGGTCAAATTGTAAAAATTCACCAGTTTGTTTCAGTGTGTCTGTCTTAGTGTGAATACATGGCATTTATTGGCCAAAAGGTGGATAAAAGTTGACAGAATGACTGATTCCATGAGACTGGTGGAGACTGCTATAAGTTTACCGTTCACAAAGACTAATCCATTTACCAGTATTTAAAGGTAATCTATACGGCCTAAAGATTTTCTCAAGTCACAGTAGTTTATATTGTATGAAGAGTTCACGTGTCAACAGTTTGGGGACACAGGACTTAAATGTTTCTCATGATCTTAAAAATCTTTTGATCTGAAGGTGTATGATTAAATGTTTGAAATCGGTGATGTAGACAAAAATATAATTGTGCCAACATGTTCATATCCTGAATGCAAACTAATACATGTATTAGTCAGGTCCTGCCAGAGTGGTTTAAAGGCAGAGCCCTCTCATCCAAACTAAATATAATCTAACCCAACAGCATCAGAATTTCACAAAAGTCCTAAAAGTAGATAAAATGACTGATCAGTTCTGCTGCAGGACTGATCAACACTTAATAGAAACCATTTGCAGTTATTGCTGCACAAGGAGGTCACAACAGGTACTGAAAACAAAGTTTCACATACTTTTGCCACTCACAGATATGTAATATTGGACCATTTTCCTCAATAAATAAATGAACAAGTATAATATTTTTGTCTCATTTGTTTAATTGGGTTCTCTTTATAAGTGAATTTCCCTGTTTCTATAGTTTCTCTCTCTCTCTCTCTCTCTCTCTCTCTCTCTCTCTCTCTCTCTCTCTCTGTCTCTCTGTGTGTGTGAATTAAAAAAATAAAGAATGAGTGTGTCTAAACTTTTGCCCGGTAGTGTATATTTTTGAGACTAGAGTAATTGGGTGAATGAGTGGTATTTCTTTCTAACTGCAAGACCCCAAGTATAAAAAACAAGAACCTTGTAATTGAGATTTTGGGTCCTGTAGTGTTTAGTACTCACCTCCAATAAAAATGTGGGAGTGAGTATGAATTCTTCTCTGACACCAGTATATGAAAGTAAATGGCTTCCCTCTACTAGGATGGTCAGAATTACAAATTCTAGGTATCTGACTATGAAATTGGGGTGAATTCTTTCATTTCTTCACTGACATTTTGGACCAAATCTACAAAAATTTACCTTAAGCAATCTAAAGAGAATAAACCTTCATGCAGATGCAGTGGTTTCACCGTTTCCTCAAAGTTTCACTAAACTATAAGGATTTTATTTACTCATTCCAGTTGCCTATATTTACATACTATATTTTTTGTCATATATAAACATTTTCAAGTATCAGATATGTGACAGTAACTGGAGCAACTGGAGGGATCTTTGTTGCTTATATAGCAGAAAACCTAATAAATGTGCCATTGAGCATAATGGCATATGCAGCATTAGTTCTAACTGGGCCTACATATAATGATTTATTACACTCTACACTGGACTGTGTCTTTAAGTTATGTTGGGGGGGGGGGGGGGGGGG
>JAFFST010047054.1:104657-116172 GCA_022414735.1 Noturus placidus | reverse complement strand
TCCTGTATATTGGGGGGGACAGATTGGTATTTCCTCAACATTGGGGGGGTCACGACCCCCCCAAAGAGTGCGTGGTTACGCCCATGAGTCAGGTCCTGCCAGAGTGGTTTAAACACTAACCCTAACCTTAACCCTTTGTGAGCCCTTTAGAATTTTCTATCTATCTGTATAAATATAACCTAACCTTACAGCATCAGAATTTCACAAAAGTCCCAAAAGTAGATGAAATGACAGTCAGTTCTGCTGCAGGACTGATCAACACTTAACAAAAACCGTTTGCAGTTATTACTGCACAAGGGGGTCACAACAGGTACTGAAAACAAAGTTTCACATACTTTTGCCACTCACAGATATGTAAATGGTGCACCTAAAATGTAATATGTAATATGTAATATTGGACCATTTTCCTCAATAAATAAATGAACAAGTATAATATTTTTGTCTCATTTGTTTAATTGGGTTCTCTTTATCTACTTTTAGGACACGTACGAAAATCTAATGCTATTTTAGGTTATATTTATGCAGCTATATAGACAATTTTAAAGTGTTCACAAACACCACTGTATTTAAACATAAGCCTGCTAGAACCTGCTATCACGATGAGACAGTATAAGATTCAATGAGTTAACAAGTGAGCGGATGTCAAAGTGAATGTGTGGATATGTGACTTAATGCATTGCAAGTGTGTCACAAGTCATGAGGTCATCTAAGACCAACCAACCCAACACTTTAGCCTTCATTCTAAACTTAGACTGTAACCACAGACTGATTTTGAGAAGGGGATCTGAAAGAAGATGTCAGACCTATTTTCTGCATAAATACGTCACTGAATGCAGGAGAGAACAAAAATTTAGCTGTGTACATTTGAGACAGAGCAGCAGGAGTTACTGACCATCTGTGAAGGAGCCTGTGAGAGTGACGGCGATGTAGACCTTGCCCTCCGGTTCCAGGTTAACCTGGTGAAAGGAATACAAAACAATACAGAAAATGTTTGGGTTTTCTTTGCGAGCACTGAAAGACAAAGGAT
The DNA here is from genome assembly GCA_022414735.1 of Noturus placidus. Taxonomy (NCBI): domain Eukaryota; kingdom Metazoa; phylum Chordata; class Actinopteri; order Siluriformes; family Ictaluridae; genus Noturus; species Noturus placidus. The sequence goes on along the minus strand of JAFFST010047054.1, from coordinate 115,145 downwards.
CAGCTTAAACTTTCCAGTGGATTACTTGTTTTGCCGTTGGAAATCAAAACTGACTTCTGATTAATTCCATATGCTGTATGTAATTGGTGTTATGTACAGTCAACCTGAAAAATAGACAATGTGCATATAATCTAAATAATTTACTTCTATAAGTACAGGTTGGTCTAACAAATATGTAAACAAATATGTACAATTAATCCATCCAGCAAGAACTCCAGGGTCCATGGTTTACGCCTGAGCTCGGGTTACTGTCAGTGTGGAGTTCCACATGTTCTCCTTGTGTTTGAGTGGGTTTCCTCCTGTCCACAAACATGCAGGCAGGCAGATGCTATGCGAGATGTGAATGAGTAGGTGAAAGTGTGTGTGTGTGTGTGTGTGTGTGTGTGTGTGCACATGGTGTCATACATTGCACTGGCATCCCATCCAGGATGCATTCTGCCTTTGCACCCATTGTTCCCCGGATAAGCTCTGCATCCAGGACGTGTTAAATAATATGGGATTTATTCACACTAAACTAGCTTGTTGCTATACGTTTGTAAGAATTAGCAGCATGTTGCAAGCTGACATTTCTTTTCTGATAGTAGGAAGCAGTCATTCATTTGGTGAGAACTAAGCAAACTGAAGCAAAAATGAAAAAATGAAAGCTGTTCAGGTTTGCCGTGAAGCTGTAGCTTTGCAACAGGTAGCAAAGCCTGGTCTTTTATGTTTGAGTCAGTATCTGTTTCTATACCACACATACTTTCACCCTGTCACTTTAACATTCCACACAAGCAGCAATGTGGGGTGAGAACCAGACAGACCTGTTCTGTGGCTCCCTCGCTCACACACACTACATTTCCATGACTTAACAAGAAATCCAAAGCACACAATATGGACTAGACTTTTTAATCACGCTCCATCATCAGAGAACACATACTCTAAAGACTACAGGAAAAGCAAACAGGATTTCAGCAATATCTAAACTTTTAAAAGAATGTGGTCACAATTAACATTTCAGTTTAGTTTCACCCATCGAGAAACCAGTTGAACCAATTGGGATTGAGCTGCATATTTAAGACAAGCAAAGGAATGCTGATCTAAATAAAGTGAGACCAATTGTTTTCTTTTCAGGAAATACTTGATTTCTAATTACTAATGGCACATTATGTATATTAGTCACAGTAAGTTACTAAGTAGTTACCTCAGATAATGGGTTCACCCATTCAGTCTTCGCTGAAATAGCAACTTTTTTACACAGATGAAAAAAAACCCCACAGAATTAAGCAACTGACTTTTTATGCCTTATAACATAAACCTAACTACAAATTAATGAACACTCTTCACAACAGACTGTCAATCACTTATTGAAAAAAGTTTCAGTTTTGGAATTTTAATATTAGTAATTTGTTTAGATTTCAAGGCGGCTAAATGTTTTAAAAAATGAGTCACCGCGCCACGCAGTCTGACGTTCCCTCCAGAATTTCACGTATCAACATACAGTTCGTCTTCGTTATGGTACCATATACAGTTTTGGGTGTTTTATTTTACATTTTTACGAACACTTCAAGTGCAGTTAATTATTTTTCAGGTTGTACTGGCAAATAGACGACTGCTTGAAGCCGTGGGTTGCGTCTCAAACCCCATATTTACCTACTATATAGTAGCCGATATACATGTATTTCGTCTGCTACAGGCCTATAGTAGGTAAGTACGCCATTTTGGACGCAGCTGAGCGGCTCTTGTTTGCCGTCAGATGGTTGAGCACTGCCGTGTGTGTACGTGTCCTGTCGCAAAATGCGGTGAAAATTCTCACACGATGTTATTAATTAAGGTGTTTGTTTACATGTCTGTAATGCACTTCGATAATGCGACTAAAACAGGAGTACTCCACACGTCTTAATTCGATTTGTGTTTACTTCGAGTATTACCATTATTCGGATTAAGGTAATTAAAAATTGCTGCTTACATGGTAGTTTCTTAATCAGAGGATTGTCTTAATCGGGTTAATTTTGGATTATTGTTGTCCATGTAAACGTACTGACTCTTGTTCTTAAATATTGGTTGACGTATATTATTGCTTTCATTCAGTGTAGTATTTCAAATTATAATGGTGTCAGTATCATTCTTATTGTGATACTTCTTCAGCCGTACCTATAGGGTACGCTGGATAGAAAAACATGTGGTTCTGTGAGAAAGTGAGTAAAAAAGAGGAATCCATTAGGGTTAGTTCAACTGCATACCACTGCTAATGGAGTTTGACATCTCTGTCTGCCACCTCAGTCCTGAGTAGACAAATAACACAATAATAGGTATGTGTGTGTGTGCGTGTGTGTGCGTGTGTGTGTGTGTGTGTGTGTATACTATTTTGCCAATCATCAGTAGTACGATGCAAATTGTGAGCTACAGGTCAAGAGCTTCAGTTAAGGGTTACATCAAAGATCAGAATGTTGATGAGAGAGCTCAGAGGAGAATGAAACTGGTTTGAGCTAACAAGAAGTCTAAGGTATTTCAAATAAGTAGTCTTTAAAACCACGGTGAGTATAAAAGCATCTCAGAAAGCACAAAAAAATCAGACCTTGAGATGGATGGACTACTGGAAAAAGACCAAGTGATTTTTATTCTAAACTTCACCTGTCCAGTTTGGGTGAGTCTGTGCCCATGATGGCCTCAGATTCTTGTTCTTGACTGACAGGGGTGGAATCCAATGTGGGACGTGTTAACCTTTATGCCCAGTCATTTTTTTTTACTGTGATAGCCCTGACAACCGTCCCATTGCTTACTACAATGACAAAGAGCAAGCAAGAGAACTTGTGAAGCTCGGGATCAAATAAGGAACGAATCTAAATTGTAAAATAATCTAATCTAATTTAAATGTCTTTACTAACATTTGAATATTTCCATCAGCCAACTTCACAATTGCAAGCTACAGCAAAGTTCATTTTCAGGATTCTCATATAATAACGTACTAACAATGTAAGTGGTCTAAAGATTTGAGACAAATGTTTCTCATGCCAACTAATAAACTGGAAAACCAGGCGCACTAAGATGGCTAACTGGAGCCTAAGAAGATTGTGGGAATACAAGGCAAATGCGGTAATACAACACTACTGAAAAGGGGAAAGTGGATTTGTGTTTCACAAATTAACTTATACAATACACTAGTGAACGTGAGAAAATCAGCCCAAAGCAAGCATGATAAGCATGATCTCACTGTGGCTGAAGAATGCATAGTTTCCGTGACGCCTAGTGAGGTTGCAGCTCTGTGGTTTTGTGCAAGGCCTAGTTAATGCATGAACATTGCTGTGACGACCCTTACAAAGGAAGCAGATACAGAGGACTATAGGAAACAATAGCATTGCGCTCTATTGGTACTTAAGGACAAAGTAAATGCAACTTCTTTTTTTACTTCCTGTGTTGAATGCATGTGCTGTCAGTATATCAGGGTACTTAATCAAGCCAGCAACACAAAATGTGTGTATGTATATGTATCATTAAAATTTGTCACATTTTCACAGAAATAGTAGATGTGTGTTTCATGAGCACTTGGCTAAAGTAAAAGACAGAAAGAGCTATATGCAAATCAAACCATCCAAATTCCAGCTAGATAACACTTTATCTGCTATTTGACCCTCTAGACCCTAACCATAACCCTAGACAAATATGTCTGATAGTTCATTTGGCACACTACAAAACCCACCAAGCAATTGCCAAATCATTTCTGCATTCCAACCTACCATGAACAGTGGCATAATGCATCTAATGAAATTCCAAGTCCTGTGGACTTCTGCCTATTTACTTTAACACAAGCACTTTACAAAACTTGTATATTCAATATATAGATTACATTTTCACATCATCTTTTTTTTTTTAAATGAATTTAAAATTTTTATTTCTTTATATCATCTCAAGTTTTAATAAATTCTTATGATCTCGTGTATGGCTAAATGCATACATATATTGGAAAAGGTGGTTTGTTTTTTAATAATACAGGCTTGTAAACATGGTAGGTACGTCTTTATGTCTTAGATGGCACTTTCAGGTAAATTTAGACATCATTAGGATGGTTGGGACAAACACTTTTATTTGATTTATTATTCAGTGATTGTAGCATATTAACTGATGCCATTTCAGTAGAAACGGAATCTATTTTATAGATCTACTGTATATTAGTATTTCCCAATCCAATTCCTGTAATTTGATTCTAGGTAATGATATATAAAATATTTTTATTCAAATTGAGAGAATAAAAAAAGAACATTCTTTTGGAAGAAGTATGCTTATAGTGGGTTTGGGACACACACTGACCTCTGTCATACTTGCTCTGATTGTTACACAGTAAAACCTATAATGTGTGCACGAGGGGCATTAATGCACTGCTGCTGGTCTGCGTTGGTGTCATGTAAAAAAAAAAAAAACACACAGTGTTTATATGGTCATACTAAATGGCTATGAAAACATGTTTATCTCAGAGGATGTGGATTATGTGCTGGTGCATTAAATATATACAGTGCCTTGCGAAAGTATTCGTGTGTGTGTGTGTGTGTGATTATTCATTGATTGTAGGGTATTAACTGATACCATTTCAGCACCTACATTTCAGCACCTACATTTAGACTATGTGCATTCAATAGAACTTGACATAGTGTGTGTGTGTGTGTGTGTGTGTGTGTGTGTGTGTGTGTGTGTGTGTGTGTGTGTGTGTAAATATGAGAACTATTCCTCACCCATCCCTCAAACGTCTGTCTGCTGCTGGATGACGTTAGTAGAGACTCCAGCTGCATGGTGCAGTTCGCCACGAAGTCATCATATCCAATCGGTGTGTCGTGGAAAACAGCCAGCTCTAGCACTTTGCCCTCGCATACATACGGGCAGAATTCTTCATTGTAGGCAGGCTGGTTGGTTCTGGGTTTGATGGCTGTCTGGCCCACTTTAAAATGGTCCACATTGACCACGATGTAGGGATCCAGATGTTGTGTCTTCTTGTGGAAAGTGTGGCGCGTGGAGAAAGTGGTGGGCTTTAAGTCCACCGCCTCTCTGATGCGCAGTCTCATGTAGCCCGTGAATCTCATCGTTGCGCTTGTGTGCGATGCAGCTGTGCTGCTCCAGGAGTTCACATGCCTTCTGAATGAGTCACATGCGAAAGTACGCGAGACGCCGACAACACAGAACAGTCATGGCCGGACTGACAAAGAAGGAAACGGACGGCACTTCGCCTGCGCGCAGAAAGAAGTTTCCCCAAGCAAAACAAAGAGAGGTTCACGTGAGAGAACCGATCCGAACCGAGACGTGAAGAGCCAGTGTAGATCAAAACGTCCCGGAGATCCCGACTGCTACGGGTTTCCTTCTGTGAACTCTTCTGTCTCCGTCTTCAGAGTGTTGAAGTTCCGCAATCATCACAAACAACCTGGCATTCTACTCATCATCACCAGGATCATGCCTTACGCATGCATACAATGCGTAACTACACACGCGCGCGCGCGCACACACGCGCGCACGCACACACCCAGCCTTTATACAGCAGAGAAGGATTTCCCCCTGAAATTAAGCTGAAGGAATGAACGAATTCAGGTTACAAGGCCTTGCATGGCAGTGCTTGATAGGAATAATATGATTTCATTAATCTGACATACTAGCACCGGACACTTTAATAGGAACACCTGACCTGCTCTTCTCTGCGGTTATCCATTCAGCCAATCATGTGGCAGCAGCACAATGCAAAAAATAATGCAGATACAGGTCAAGAGCTCGGGTTAATGTTCACATCGAACAGCAGAATCAAGGAGAGGTGTGATCTCTGTGACTTTAACCGGTTGTTGGGGCCAGAAGAGCTGATTTGAGTATTTCTTAAACTGCTGATATTTTGGAATTTTTAAACAAACAGTCCGTAGAGTTTACACAAAACATTGAACCTACTCACTGAAACTGGACAGTTGAAGACTGGAAAAAGACCAGGTGATTTTTCTTCTTCTTCTTCTTCTTCTTCTTCTTCTTCTTCTTCTTCTTCTTCTTCTTCTTCAACCGTCCATTTTAGAGGAGTCTGTAGCTCAGATTCTTGTCTGTGGCTGACAGGAGTTGAACCTGATGTTTTTTTCTGCTATTGTAGCGCTTCCAGCTCAAATTTCGATGTTTTGTGCATGATGAGATGCTTTTCTGCTCACCAGGGTTGTAAAGAGCGATTATATGAGTTACTATATCTTCCTGGCAGCTCGAACCAATCTGGCCATTTTACTCTGACTTCTCTTATATACAAGTTGTTTCCACCCACATAACTTTCACTCACTACATGTTTTTATTTTCATTATTGCACCAAAATTAGTGTGTAAAAAATTACCAGTTTCTGGTAATCACATTTTCCCCCATTCTGATGTTTGATGTGAAAATTAACTGAAGCTCTTGAAATGTAGTTGCATGATTTTCTGCATTGTGCTGCTGACACATCACTGGCAATGGTGACAATGGTACATTGTCTCAAAGCAGCTGTACAGAAATATCATTTTTACATTTACAAGCGACTTACTAATGAGACACATTCACACACCAATGGGAGCAGAGCTGCATGCAAGGTGCTAGCTTGCCATTGGGGGCAACTTAGGGTTCAGTGTCTTGCCCAAGGACACTTCGGCATGGGATCACCCGGGCCGGGATTCGAACCGCCAACCCTACGATTAGTGGATTAGTGGACAACCCGCTCTACCGACTGAGACACAGCAGGTGTACTACGGGTGTTCCTAATAAAGTGGACGGTGCGTGTAAAAAAAAAAAGCAGGAAGTTAGCCACCAAAATCTTGGGTTATGCTTTGGCTATTTTTTTTTCTCTATAAGGTTATCAAATTGTGTTGATGCATGTCATAATACTGTATATTACACATAAGCCATGTATACAAAAAGTTAGTTCACATCATACAGATTGTACAGATATTTATAACCAAATAATTTTTAAGAGGTACCGTGGTGGCTCAATGGTTAAAGGCTTATTGATCAGAAGGTTAGGAATTTAATCCCTGCACTGCCAAGCTACCACTATTGCGTCCTTGAGCAAGGCCTTTAACCCTCAACTGCTCAGTTATAAATTAGATAAATGTGAGTCGCTGTGGATAAGGGCATCTGCCTTCCATCCATCCATCCATCTTCAACCGCTTACTCCTTCACAGGGTCACGGGGAACCTGGAGCCTATCCCAGGGAGCATCGGGCACAAGGCGGGGTACACCCTGGACAGGGTGCCAGTCCATCGCAGGGCACAAACACACTCACCCACACACAGTCATACACTACGGACACTTTAGACACGTCAATCAGCCTAACATGCATGTCTTTGGACTGGGGAGGAAACCGGAGTACCCGGAGGAAACCCCCGACACACGGCCAAATTACATAAAATGTCAATGTAAATGTCCCAAATTATTAAGCATAGCTCAGGAAAATTGGGACTGTCTTAAAATAAAGTAAGTAGAGAGCGTAAACGTTAAGGGATATATAATGCGTGCTTGAATGGATGCATGAAACATCCCACCACTGTGGTTAAATGATTGGTGGATCTCATGTTCATTAAATGATGTGTTTATGAAACATCCTAATAAACTGGGGAATAAAGTACTGGGAGATATATTGTTATTTAGGCCTACTGAGTTTGTAGAGATTTTTACTTACTGTACTGCATTCATATAGTTTTAGAGATTGGTGTTAATGTTGTTGTTGTTGTTGTTTTTTAAATCATGTGTTATGCTGCTACTGCAAGAAATAAATTCTAAATGGTTAGTTACCGCTTTGCGGTGTTTATTACTGAGATTTATGCATAATATTTTCATACTGAATTTTAGAAAAGATTGATTATGAATTGGGAAAATATTGAAGATTCTCTAAACCCTTTTATTGTTTGTATTGTTATAAGAAATCAATTTTAGAATGTTATGAATATTTTAGAATGACAGCACAATGCCTTAATATGTAGTCATTTTTTTAGTCTACTGTGTTCTGAAAAAATGAGAATATATTGATGTTTCCCAAACATGTCATTAAAAATGGTCTTGACCAAAGGGTAATCTTTAGAATATAATCTAAACATTTTCCTCCACATTTAAATAGCTAACATTTAACGCATACATGCATCAGACATTGAGGTATTTGTTATTTTTAATGTCAAGAAAGCTTAGTGAAAACCTGCCTGAATGGTTGAATTCGCCCTATAATTAAATGTCAGAATGAAAGCAAACATATTAATAATAACAACATTTCTGTACCATTTTATAAGCCATGCATTTTATAAAATCTACAGTCGTACCCAAAATACATTTCACAACCTTTCAAGGGTTGTAGTTCATGGGTACATGAGCATTCAAAACATGCTACGATATGATTTCTGGCCTATAGAGGGAGACACAAGGGCAGTTAACTCAGACATAGTTAGGGACTATGTCTGACACTAACACTAGACCTGTTAGGGACATTTGGGTGAGGTAGTTAATACCACAGCCAACCATTTTATTAGGAACACCCGTATACCTGCCAAGGCTGACTCAGCAGGTGACTATTGGAAGAACATTGGCTCCGGTGTTCAACTGTGCGGTTTCGGTGAGTCTGTGCCCATTGTTGCCTCAGATTTTTGTTCTTAATTGACAGGAATGGAACCCTTTGTGGTCTTCTACTGTTGTAGCTCATCCACATCAAGATTTGCTATGTTGTGCATTCTAAGAGGCTTTTTTTTGCTCACAATGGTAGTAAAGTGTGATGTTTTGTGTTATCTGTACCTTGCTGTCAGTTCAAACCAGTCTGGCCAATCTCATCTGATCTCTCTTACCAACAAGGCGTTACCACACTCAGAACATTATGTAATCCGATGAGATGTCTAGGACCAACAACCATGACACAGTCAGAGTCAATGAGGTCACATTTCCTCACCTTTTATGCATTGTTCTGCTGCCACATGCCATATGATTGATTGATTGCATAATTGCATGAAGGAACAGGTGTAAAGGTGTTCCTAATAAAGTGGTACATGTATTATCTTATAGAATCATTCAATTATGAATTTTCAGTAACCGCTGCATTAGCCATTTTTATTTATTCCTGAATTTTTCACCAACAGAACATATGAGGTTAACACTATTTATACTTGCTTTTGAGTTACTGAGGTTTGGATTAAACCTATTCAATTCAAGGACCTGACAGTCACACTAGCTAATAATGATAAGAGCTCAATCAATTAAATACATTTGATAATTGATTGTGAGGTCCTCAAAAATATCAATTTTTTTTTTAAATCACAAACCACCATGCTATGCTTCATAGACCCCTGGAGTTCCCAGACGCAACTTCTGCTCTACACAACAATAGGCCAAATGCTAGTTGGATTACTCATTCAATCCTTTATTTATTTGCCATCTGCTTCCCTGATTGGAGTAACAGTGCAGTTTATTGCATATTTAAAATATGTATCTGAATATACATTCAATGTACATTGGTATGTATACCAATGTAAATAAATGTAAATGAATATACATTGAAACCCCATTTCATTGCCAGATGTACAAGAGAATGAAGTTAAATTTGGGAAACCACTAGATGTCCTCGTACTTTTAAAAAAGAAGAGGTTCATTGCAGGGTCTGAGTTCATGGCCATTGCTTGTGTGCATTGAACACTCCCTTCAGAATTGAACCTTGTCCACTCTTTCACTTTTCTTTCCTTTCCTTTCAGTTAACCTCTCACCCCTCTCATTTGCAGATGTTCTCTACCCACTACATACTATAACTACTCCATAGAGTGAAGGAGGCAACACTAATTAGTTTTTTGTTCTTGCAGGTGGGAAGGTGGAGAGATTTCTGAAATGAATGATAGCAAGACTTTTTTTAGGATAGCACGCAGAGAAAACATGGATGTGGGCATCTACTATGACAACAGAGTGTGAGAGAGAGTGGTGGGACGTAAAAGCATAAAGAAAGAAAAACAGCACCTGCTCTGCAATTGCAGTCACTGCAATGTGACCTCTGAATGTCAGCTGCTCGGCTACTGAGTTACTATATTGGCAGACGGACGAGTCAGCTCTCGACAGAAGGCAGCACCTCGTTCATCATGCTCTATGGGATGTAGGATCATAGGGACACCAGAACTAGCGGTGCAAAAATAGACAGCCAAAACTTCGCCGCTTTAATTGACTAAATCTTTTTTCTTCTTCTTCAAGAAACATCCTACATTACTCACATGCTAATTTACTGTCAAATGAGTGTGTCATTTTACTGGTACTTTATCAGTAGATATTATGGCCCTTGAAATAAAAGGATCTAGGATTCTACAGTGGTGTGAAAAAGTGTTTGCCCCCTTACTCATTTCCTGTTCCTTTGCATGTTTGTCACACTTAAGTGTTTCGGAACATCAAACCAATTTAAACAATAGTCAAGGACAACACAAGTAAACACAAAATGCAATTTGTAAATGAAGGTGTTTATTATTAAAGGTGAAAAAAAATCCAAACCATCATGGCCCTGTGTGAAAAAGTGATTGCCCCCCTAAACCT
>JAFFST010047054.1:74778-85759 GCA_022414735.1 Noturus placidus | reverse complement strand
GGAAAGACTATATTTCCACACTGACCTGGGAACGCCTCGGGATCCCCCAGTCAGAGCTCGTTAATGTTGCTCAAGAAAAGGAAGTTTGGGGTTCCTTGCTGGAGCTGCTACCCCCGCGACCCGATTATGGATAAGCGGTTGAGGATGGATGGATGGATAAATATTATTATTATATATTCCTTGTATGATTGGATTATTGTATATCCATTACATATGTGATTTTAGGTTTACAAGATTTATGTATAAAGAAATGTATAAATGTTTAAAAACCCAAGGTTGAATATAGAGAACATACAGAATCTCATGAAAGTGAGTACACCCCTCACATTTTTGTAAATATTTGATGATATCTTTTCATGTGACAACACTGAAGAAATGACACTTTGCTACAATGTAAAGTAGTGAGTGTACAGCTTGTGTAATAGTGTAAATTTGTTGTCCCCTCAAAATAACTCAACACACAGCCATTAATGTCTAAACCACTGGCAACAAAAGTGAGTACACCCCTAAGTGGAAAATGTCCAAATTGGGCCCAATTAGCCATTTTCCCTCCCTGGTGTCATGTGACGTGTTAGTGTTACAAGGTCTCAGGTGTGAATGGGGAGCAGGTGTGTTAAATTTGGTGTCATGACTCTCACACACCCTCATATTGTTCACTGGAAGTTCAACATGGCACCGCATGGCTATTACTTTATAGTTGGACTTTAATAAGTGTTTGTTTTGAATTGTATTGTACTTGTGTATAACCATGTAAATGTGTGACCTTTTTTTCCAATAAAGTGTTATAAAAAAAAAAAAAGCAAAGAACTCTCTGAGGATCTGAAATAAAGAACTGTTGCTCTACATAAGGATGGCCTAGGCTATAAGATGATTGCCAAGACCCTGACACTGAGCTGCAACATGGTGGCCAAGTCCATACAGCGGTTTAACAGGACAGGTTCCACTCAGAACAGGCCTCACCATGGTCGACCAAAGAAGTTGAGTGCACGTGCTCAGAGTCATATCCAGATGTTGTGTTTGGGAAATAGAATAGTTCATTGAGGGAACCATGAATGCTAACATGTACTGTGACATACTGAAGCAGAGCATGATCAGTATGCAGTATTTCCAGCATGATAACGACCCTAAACTAAAGAAGCTAAGGGTGAAGGTGATGGACTGGCCAAGCATGTCTCCAGACATAAACCCTATTGAGCATCTGTGGGGTATCCTCAAACGGAAGATGGAGGAGTACAAGGTCACTAACATCCACCAGTTCCGTGATGTCGACATGGAGGAGTGGCAACCTGTGAAGCTCTGGTGAACTCCATGCACAAGAGGGTCAAGGCAGTGCTGGAAAATAATGGTGGCCACACAAAATATTGACACTTTGGGCCCAATTTGGACATTTTCACTTAGGGGTGTACTCACTTTTGTTGCCAGTGGTTTAGACATTAATGGCTGTGTGTTGAGTTATTTTGAGGGGACAGCAACTTTACACTGTTACACAAGCTGTACACTCACTACTTTACATTGTAGCAAAGTGTCATTTCTTCAGTGCTGTCACATGAAAATAAATAATCAAATATTTACAAAAATGTGAGGGGTGTACTCACTTTTGTGAGATACTGTATACAAATATTATATCAAGACAACAGAGGAATGATGAAGGTTGTACACATGCTGCCTGCCTAGTTGACTGACAGTTGGTATTCTGAGTCTTAGGAGAAGTTGTTTGGAGTAAAAGAGCTACCTGGTGACCTAACTGCTCCTTCAGTTGGTAAGTGACCACATCTCTTGAGGCATTTGTAATGAGAAACAGCAGCTCTTGCCCCTTTACAGACCTGGATGGAAACTCGATCTGGCTGCTTCCAGCTGCAGTAGATTTTGAGTAGTGGGGGAAGGTGATGTTGTGGGAGTACAGGAGGGACACTGGGGCAAAAGTGTGACAAAAGTATAAGTGAAAAATGCCAGTGCAAATTCAAGAAAAGGAAAAGTATAAACTAAGAAAACTATGCACTGTTATAGAACAGGTGAAGACATAACGATTGCATAAATAACAACGCAAGGGTATACTGGAAAAAATGAAGTCAAAAATACAATACTATTATATACCACATATAATCTGAAAAACATTCCACTCACTGTTGTGTATACATTTTGTCATCCCCACAGATTCTAACACAACACGGTGCCAAATGCCTCTGACCTTGGATTGAAATAAACTCAGACCAGTTTGGAATGGTAACCCCCACCCCCCTACCTTCCTGCATTCTCTCCTTTCCTCCCCCACCTGCAAACAGTCCCCTGGCACATGCTCCTGATCCAGTGTTTACATGATCACTTCCATTGCGATGGCAGTGCCTCCAGGACAAGAGTGATGGAGCAAGCTCCTGCTGGTCAAAGACATAAACAAAGACACAGATTCACATACCAATGTGCATATATATAATGTGCATATACCAATGTGCATATATACTGTATATATATATATATATATATATATATACTCACATACACACAGAAAATTATTTGCACTTTCTATAGTTCTGTGTACTAAGGTCCTGTATTGGGTCCTGAAGGGAGGATATTTAATTAGATAATAGACATACACAGCATCCTGTGCATAATAACATTGAAGACTGAACTCACGGGAAAAGCTGAGATACAGCTTCCTGTTAGAGATGTGAGGGCATTTACTAAACTAATAAAGATCCAAATAAATATCTTTTTATTTATTTATTATGACCTTTAGAGCTTCCATCCAAATGTTGTGTTATCATGGCAGTAGTGGGAGGTAGGGAGGCAAGCACGCTAAACACCACTCAACTGCTTTTCTGCTTCACCTTGATAATGAGAGATGACTGCAAGTTGGATAAACGATAAAACAATTGTTTTATTTTTTACCACCAATTAAGCGATAAGTCTGAATGAATGAGCGTATAGATTGTTTTCCAGATTGACAGTTAATGCTCAGAGCACTCTGTCTCTACAGGATTAAATCATTTCTGTGGACTGTGCCAGAAGAACCTTTTCTTTTTCTCGATCTGTGTTTCTTTTTGTCAGCACTTGAATTTTTTTTGTTTGAATAACTACAGCACGAACTCCTTCCCCTTCCACAGTTATTCTTCCTTGTGATAAGACTACATTCTGCCAAAACTCACAGAAGCGCACGCACGCACGCACGCACACACACATACACACACACACACACACACACACACACACACACACACACAACCTCATCTGTCAGTTATGACTAGAAGTGCATACAGTTATAACTCTATAAGTGTAGATGCATCATGGCAAATTCCCAGTCCAACACATCCACAAATATTAATGACTCACAGTATATTGATCTGTCTGGGAGACTTCCTGATCTTCACTAACACAAGTCTCTTCTATGAGTCTGCAGAACACTCCCTCCTGCCTATCTATTTAGGCATAAACAGTTTCTGGAATTATCTAGGTATTTATCTGTATTGCCAGTTTTACGAAGCTCTTAGATGAAATCTGGCAAACCACCAACATGCCAAGGCGAAGTAAAATTCCAATCACAGCATTAATGTGATTTACTGCTGGCTTTACTTTATTACAAAAACATTTTCATAATGATTTCATAGAGTAGACTGGAATCCTTAACCTCGACCAGTTCACCATTCGAAGTGTTCCCTTAGTTCTGACCCTGCATTGCTCACAGAGTTGTCATATATATATATATACACCAGAGAGCTAATACTGATCTCAAGTTCAAGTTCCATTTTCAAAAAAGTAATATAGTAGAGTGTGATTTAGTGTGTGGAGGCCCATGTGAGGCCCCCACAGCTGTCTTATAAAAAGTGTAACAGAAAAAAACCCCTCCAGTTTCTCATGCCTCTGAGATGACAGAATCAGCAGTAAGGAACGCTCCCTATCCATCATGTTGTAGCTACTACAAGTTAGGGGCATGGCCAATAGCTAATAAAATAAAAAGCACAAATACAATGATGACTATTTCTACTCTATAGTTAAATAATATTTATCTAACAAAGCTATAAATATTTCTACTTGGGAAGTCAGATTCCTATTAAAGTATACTTATGTTGAGGAGATATCAATTGAGAAACCAAATTTCCTCAGGATCTCGTGTGTATCCATATGTCTTTGTGTGAATGAGTTTACATTCTCAGTGTAATACTGTATCTAAGAGAAATTTAAAATAAGGTTCTATCTGACATGTCTTTTGATTTTAACATTGTATAAATTGTATAATCTTATAACATTATTATAAATAAAATGTTTAAAAATAAATTCTGTTCTCATAGTTTTGATTATTTATTACATAAATAAATAAATAAATAAATAAATAAATAAATAAATAAATAAATAAAAAAAAATGCGTACAGTTTGAAATTTGCCAAAAGAACAAAAATCAATCTTAAAGTTTATACAAATGCCTTGTGGATATATGCATATATACAGTCCCTTATTCAGGAATGTGTATCTTAAATATAATTTTGTAAAATCCAAGTAAGTTTTACAGATCTTTATTGGAAAGTGTTTAAATTATTTTTTTCATGCTTGTTCAATAACCATAAGCCATAAACAATTATTGCACGTGCACCTGTGGAACAGTCCTTAAGCCACTAACAGTTTACAGGCAGTAGGCAATTAAAGTCACAGTTACAATAACTTAGGACACTACGGAGACCTTTATACTGACATTGCTACAGAGAGACAGGAATGACAGCTGATTGTTGTTGTAGCAGAAAATTAGATGTAACCATGTGTCCCTGCAGATGTATTCGAAAACTTGTAAATGCCTTGGTGGAAGAGTGGGGTAACATCTCACAGCAAGAACTGACAAATCTGCTGCAGTCCATGAGGATGAGATGCACTGTAGTATTTAAAGCCACACCAGATACTGACTAAGACCAAAGAACTTACAGGTAATCTACACTTTGAATATGTTTATATTGAAATAATTTCTGTGTCACTGTATGAAGTTAGTGGTTGTCAGTGGTGATGTAATAGATGAAAAAAAAAAATCTCAAACAGAGGGGATAAACTTCATATTTTACTGATAGTTTCCAAAAAACAAAAGAGCAAGAGTTTATTTTCTCTCAATTTACCAGGGACGTACAATGTCATTAATGAGAAATACAAATATAGAAGTAGTGGAGACAGAAATCGCTGGACTCAAAGTTCCCGAATGCAGTGTGGTTAAATTATGTTACGTCAGTTACGTCAGAGACACTGTTCAGTTAGTTAACTACCTATAAGATATGCATGATGGCATTAGAGTGAAAATTAAAGCTTTGGAACCTGAACTGTTTAAGAAGAGTATACAGAAGAGTAGTTGAGAGACCTGGACAAACAAAGGATTAAAGTGCTGATGCAGCAGGCTCTTTGGTTAGAGATGAATTTTCACTAGCTCCTCTGTCGGAAAGTAGAAAGTAGTAGAATGGCATTATGGGTAATATATTAGCCAAACAAATATAGACCTACATGGCCATGAAATAAATTGTCTTTAAAAAATAATAAATCTAAAAATTACTAAATAATTCTTAGATGCTACTGAGGATCACATGTACATTATAAAGATCATATGCAATGTGTTTAGGGTGGAATATTTGCTGCTCAATTATCTTATAAAGACACCAACATGTGTTAACCGTAAACAGTTTGATAACGGGTAATAATGGTAGCGTTGCTCTGTCTGGAGTTGTAGGGCAGCTGAGGAAGGTAAAAGTGATGGACAGAGTGAAAACGAGAGAAGAGCTTGATACATAGGTGTGGAGATATAAACATTTCTTTTTCATATTTGATGCATGTGTATTATATGCCATTATATACATTACCAAGGATCAGTCAGTCAGCTTTTTAATTAATGTGACCTGAAATTCTCCCTGAACACCTGCGAGCTACAGACATCTTCAGATTCCCAAATCATGGGTTTGATATTGATATTTTTACTCGCCATACCTTCTGGTATGAGGGTTTTAAAAGCACTTTTTCCTGGTGTATAGATATAATCTCATTATGAAGCAAATGGTGTGAACAATGAAAAGTAAACATCTGTGAAAGAACTTGGCCCATCACCAGGTGTGGAGCTCACTAGGGCAGGAGATTCACTGTAGCAGTAAGAGAAAAAAAAACCTGACAGTGCAAACTTATCAGCACTGAAGCCTCAGCAGCAGCCCCTATCCACACACACACACACACACACACACACACACACCCACACACACACACACACACACACACCCACACACACACACACACACCTTAATAAGATAAGGGTTCCCACATTCAGAGAGGCTTAAGAAAACTTAATGTATGCACTTCATCAAATTCTTTATATGCTACTTCCAGTCAGCTTGCGTGAGGAGGGAGATCTCTGTAAAAAAAAAAAAAAAAAAAAAAAAAAAGACTAATGAGGGTTAGGTGTTGATGTAAGATCTGCAGCTCTGCCCCTTTGTCTGTCTCTTATCCATCTCTCTATCTTTCCATCATCCATCTATCTTTTTAAAGCTTGGCTGTCAGTAAAGCATTAGACTTGCAAACACAGCACAAGTCAGAGCTCTTGGCTCATAGTAAAGACCCCTCGCTGAGCAAGACTGAGGCTTGTTTGAAAGTAATTACAAGAGACAACAAGAACCACAAAGAGCTCTTTATCCACAGTATGTGTGTGTGTGTGTGTGTGTGTGTTTGTTTGTTTGCTTGAGTGTAACACAGTTATATGTTACACTCAAATAATACATGATCTACATGGCATTGCCTCGTATGCATATTATTGATTGTGGATTTATACCCTACTTTAGATTAAATTAAATATTTAATGTTGATTAAAACTAGTCAACAATATCGTGGTATGGTGTTTAATATGTCATTCTAATGCAATTTGCATTTTCTATAATGTCAGTGAAGGCGCGTTATTGAAATAAGAAGCAAAACCTTTTGTAAAATATATTTTATTTGTATAGTGCTATTGTCGTAGCCAATCTGTACTCCAAATTCCTTGGGTAAAATAATAACACCATACAAAGAATGGTTAGTTTATTACAAAGGAAAATATTAAAGTAGAAAATCCAACTCTAAATTTATTTGTGAAGTTCAAGAGAATGGGTGAAAATGATTGTATAACCCCAAATCAAGTACAAGTACAAATCAAGTGGCCATCCAAACTGTATTTTAATTATTTGGTGGTGAACAACAATGATGGGGAAAATATACAACACATTAATTTCCATTTTCCATCAAACACCTATGCAATAAATATTATTATAATAACATTATTAAAGTTTATTATTACATATAAAATATAAACAGATGTTATGCTGTTTGTACACTGTTCTGTAAATAATACATACGTTGTGTCAAATATTCTGAGAAACTTCTTAGCTTTCTTTTAACAAAAATTAAGTTCTTATGAAGCTTATTTGTTTAAAATTGCTCTCATTCCCCAGAATATGTCTCTTGTCATTCATAGCTCCAGGGGCTTTAAACATAAATTTTAGCAGCTTTAAACATAAATGAGACAGATGGCCATTGACCTTCACTTGTCAGGTAATTGATAGGAAAAAATTAGTCAACAGTTAAAGGTATCATTAAGCACTACCAGGGCCATATTTTAAAATAAAGTCTGGAATAGAAGGTCTGACAGTAAGAAATGCATAAGCACATGACCTAGGAGCTCTTCTGAAGAATGATGACATCATAAATTATCACTAAATAGGATAAAACTTGGTTGACTCTGCCAGCAGGTTAAGATTAGACCATAGATTAAACTTCCAACAAGATGATGAGATCTAAATGAGAACAGAAATGGTTAAAGGAAGACAAATTAAATGTTTTTGCTTGTATTTTCTCATTTGTAAGAGGCCTTGGATAAAAGCATCTGCTAAATAAATAAATGTAAATGTAATGACCATCTCACTGATAAACTGTGGTCTGAATTGAGAATGTAATATACACAAACATAAGAATATAAACTACCTTGAAGTAGATGAGAATATGGTGCATTTTGTTAGATATTACAGGAAGAATCTCAATACTGTTATTCTCTCAAGGGGACGCTTTAATAAATATTCATCTTAAGACCAGAGAAAATTGCAGTACTTAACTTTTCAAAGTTACAACAATGTAACATCCCTGTGTGAATAGGTTCACAATACCATTCACTGCATACATTACCCATTTTATATATTAATTGTTGCTTATAAATCATAAAATGCTGTAATTTTAAAAGTATTTCTATTAATTTATTTATTGCCAGTAACTGCTAATCCTGGTCAGGGTCACGGTGGGTCCAGAGCCTGTGGAAGAGTATTTATATTGCTTTGGTTTATTTGATTGATTCAAATAAAATAGATGATACAGTGTGTTTAATACAGTGTTAGTCTATCAGCGATGTGATGTGATGAAGCTATACTGTGAGAGTGCATGTTGTTGACAGTACACAGAGTAAAGACACACCCTGCACTGAGGGGCCTGGGAATGGAAGGTTTGTTGGCACTACAAAACACAGCATTGTCATCAAACCAAAGGTGACCTACCAAGAGGGAGGGGTGTAGAATTAAGATGTTCTAGCTTGATTTTATCAGAACAATTATTTACGTTGTAGGCCTGAATGAATATGGTCTATATGTGTATTTTACTAACTAATAGCTAATATAATATAAACTAACGTACGGTATAATTATGAATCTAATTAACTACACCCAAACAACACATGTATATTATATAAATGATTATGATGTTAATATTATTATTATTTTTTGCATGAATTGATGTGTGCAATTTACACTAAAGGACCAGTTTGTTGACTACTAAGGTAGCTTTTAAAGTAGAAAAGCAAATTGCAAAAGGGGAGGTGTTGCTTGACAGATACCTTAGAAAGCAAAATGAGAACAAAAGCTCTTTCTTCCAGGTAACACAATCATTCACAATTGTCATATGAAGAGGGCAAGAGAGAGAGAGAGAGAGAGAGAGAGAGAGAGAGAGAGAGAGAGAGCAGTAAATGACAGCTAGATTAAACACATGCTTACTCTACAGACTCGGAATCTAAAGTCATAGTATTAAGATGATAAAAATTATGTGTCTGGGGGGTCCTATTGCAAGTATTTCAAGCTGTACACCTGCAATCATGTCATATTTTATGATTAAGCAAATAGTATTGACAATGTGTTAATAGTCAACAGAAGACACAACAGTCCAATTCTTAACAGACTAGCCCTCATGACCATAACAACTAAACAAAACACAATTGGTTGCATAGAGAAATAGCCATCTGCCTTTCTTAACATTTTCAGAAAAGACAATGAGTGCAGACATTTTATATTGTCAGTTAATTTCTAAATAGTTATGGCAATCTATCCATAGCTGTGATTTTAAGAACAGGGCATTGGTTAGTAGAAAGAAATTACCATGTCTGTTTTGCTTACATTCCAGCTAAAACTCAGCATCACATTTGAATCAACGGCATTTTACCCATTGATTGCTTAGATAACATTCTTACACTACATGAGAAACAGAAAAAAAACGGGCAAAGACTGGTCGAACCAGACATAGGGGAAACTGGCAAAGAACAACACACACACACACACACACACACACCATGACACACGCCACCACATTGAAAGAGCTGAGCTATGGGTTTCTCAGGGTGTTTACTAACAAACTTCTGTTGCTTTTCTGCCTCATTCACAAGCCCACCAGTCATCGTCCATGTTGGCTCATCTATGCTTTGTGAAGTAGGGTCTTTGTGGTGGCTGAACAGGGGCAGGTGTTTAGTAGTAGCCCTCAGGCACAGGTTCAGATGGGATGAGGAACATATGGAGAAAAGGGTGAAGGTTGCACTGGGGTTGGGGACGGTCGTGGCTCTGTGCTGGCCGGACCACAAAGAGCCTATTCATGGATGTAGTGTTGGACATGTGGATATGCCAGTGGCAATAAAACAGACACTAACGTTGCAGAAGAAGAGAAAAAAAAAATCACTGTCCAGCTTGAATGTACATGTGAATGACTTGGCAACAGCTGTGAAGACCACATGCAGGCACATAAAACCCCTGTACAAAAAACAACTGCAAGCAATAACAGTGAAGGACTATCCTCAATGGATAATACGTAGAAAAATAGGAAAATATGACTTTATGAAAAAAGCTAAGACCCTTTTTCAGTTATGATCAAAATCTGTCTGGATAGGATACATTTCTTACTCTGCTTCAAAGCAGGTCTGTCTGAATTATTATTTCCCTCTTTCTGTGTGTCTCGCACTTGCGCCATAGAACTGGCTCATTTTGACAAATTTATAACATGTGTTTTGGCTCATCTGCTGATCCTCAGGACAGCACTGGGCACAGAGGGGAGCTGAATTGGCAAGAGCTCTCAGTGCCTATAGCATACACAACTCAACACCAGCCCTATTTCACACATGTACTTTCAAACACCAGATAAAGACTCTTGAATCTTACAATCCTCAACAGAAATATTACTTACCTCAAAACCATGTACTGCCATTACTCAACACAATATGATTATTCTATGCTTTTTTGAAATGCTTTAGGGGCTTTTTCAATAGAACAATGAATAGCTGAAATACCAAATAGTTGCTCCAGGGATTGATTGATTGATTCCATAACTCTGTTATATCTTTACTTGTCACTCAGGATGCTCTTATGACAATGACTAATTGTTTAGAAATAGTTGGATAGTTGCCTCACTCCCTACGTGGAGATACCTTAGGCTATAAAGACTAGTGGCCCCAACCATCCCCACCCCCATATCAAAAAGCATGTGAATGGCTCTCAGTCTACAAAGCTGATGCCAGGTATTTTCAGCATCGCTAGGCTTAATTTTAGGAGGCAGTCGTGTCAAACTGTCCTTCGCTTTTTTGCTAGAGGCTTCTAGGGGCTCCGTCAGCTGTTGCGGTTGCTGGCTCCTCTACACCCCTTCAGTTTCCAGTAAACAGCATGGCAGAGTCAAACTAAAAGACTCTGAACAAATACACAGAGAGACTATA
>JAFFST010047054.1:39567-62023 GCA_022414735.1 Noturus placidus | reverse complement strand
TAGGCATATTGTTTTATTTATGTTTACTTTATATATATATATATATATATATACATATATATATATATACACATATGTATATATACATACTGAACTTGGGCTTGTCTAATTTCGGATATAGAGTCGGAAGCTTTGAAGTTTGGGTTTCAGAACGGGCTTATCTCTTTGCAGCACTGTGTTATCTATCCACCTCTAGAGCTTGATTGTTTTTTAATGGGACACTAAGTATCTAATCACCGCGGTGTGTGCTGGGACCTCACGCACCTTCACAATAAACACTTGGCAAGAAAAAAAAAGCAAAGAAATTAGTCTGGCGATTACTTGCATAAATACAGTTAATTGGCCACCCAAAATGATCCGCCCCCTTTTTTTGCATTACTGAGCTATGTGCGGGATTTTATTTCATAAAATGTCTAGGTCAGTCTAGGATATGTTTCGGATAGGCTGCATTGTCAAACTGGAGAAAAGTTTCTTAAAAATCTAGTCAACCCCCACCTCCTTCCATTTGACACATCGCACTGCATGCAGCTGCTCGTTAATTCATTAATCATTTAACGGCTTTAAAGTTGTTTAAGTTCAATGTAAGATCGGTAAATGGGCACAGTGGGCTTGAGGTGGGGATGGGAGTGAGCGTAGCCTTCGGAGACCCACTGCAATTGATTAGTATCGAGGTGCTCCACTCCCTCAGGTAAAACTGGAGACGGGAGATCTAGTTTCAGACCACCGAGTTCCCGAGGGAGGAAATGGCAGCAGAGCTCTTGCTTTAGCTGTTCGGATAGGGCGCATGGAGAGCCAATCAGCGCGCGCGCTGCGCTCTTTTAGCGCGACACCACTGGACGGGCAGCACAACGTCTCCAACCAACGACCAAAACTTAGGAGCTTGTTGACACGGACATCTCCAACCAAGGCATTTTGTAGGACCTTTTTCGAAAGCATTTTATTAGCATCAGCACTATCGCATCCGGATTCAGATCCCATTCCGCTCTTTTCTGCAGTCCAAAAACAGAGCGGTTTGGCAGACAGGAGTAACGCGCCCATCGTCCGTCATGTCCATGTTGCCCTCGTTCGGCTTCACGCAGGAGCAGGTCGCTTGCGTGTGCGAGGTGCTACAGCAGGGCGGAAACCTCGAGCGACTGGGCCGCTTTTTGTGGTCCCTGCCGGCCTGCGACCACCTCCACAAGAATGAGAGTGTGCTCAAGGCTAAAGCTGTAGTGGCGTTCCACCGTGGCAACTTCAGGGAGCTGTACAAAATCCTGGAGAGCCACCAGTTTTCGCCGCACAACCACCCCAAACTGCAGCAGCTGTGGCTGAAAGCCCACTACATCGAGGCCGAGAAGCTGAGGGGGCGGCCGCTGGGCGCTGTGGGTAAATACCGAGTACGGAGGAAGTTTCCTTTACCGCGCACCATATGGGATGGTGAGGAGACCAGCTACTGTTTCAAAGAGAAGAGCCGCGGCGTGCTGAGGGAGTGGTACACGCACAACCCATATCCCTCTCCACGAGAAAAAAGAGAGCTGGCTGAAGCCACAGGGCTCACAACCACACAAGTGAGCAATTGGTTTAAAAACAGGAGACAGAGGGATCGAGCCGCTGAGGCCAAAGAAAGGTAAACTGCAAATCACAGAATTAAAAATCCTAATTTGAACTATAATCCCACATCTAGTCTTAAAACCTTCAGATCACTGAAACTTAATTAGCAAGTCAACATGAACACCACTCAGTGTGTTCACCACTTAATGTATGATCAGATCACCACTTAGAATGTTTCAACCTTTCCCGAACTGTTCACATCAATCTCAGCTTACTGATTTGTTCTGATTATATATATATATATATATATATATATATATTAACCAATTTAAATATATGCGACGTTAAAGTTATGCAGATGTGGTTGTTTATTCACAAGCATAAGAGCAGACCAGAGTAATGCCCCAGTGTTGAATTAACACTCACTGAATTAAGTGGCGGACTGTTTAACTGACATTTCTTGTGCTCGACTGAAAACCAGATGGGTTCATTTATTCCTGGTATATTTGCAGTGTGCGGTAAATATCACCCGCAAAAAGAGCTGTTTTAACATATTTCAGGAAATATGCTGGGTCATTATCACGTGCTGTATCAGTTACACATTAAATATCAAACACGGAGGCATAAATGATTAAATGTCCTAAATAAATAAATGGAGGGTTTTGTAGTTCTAACTAACATATAAACAAACAGTTTTATTTGCAGTAGAGAAGAAGGAGGAAACCCTTATCAGCTTCCAGCACACATTTACATATTTTCAAAGCCATCATCATCATCATCATCATCATCATCATCATCATCATCATCGTGGCATTTTCCTACGTCACTGACAACTAAAAATATTATTATTATTATTATTATTATTATTATTATTATTATTATTATTATTATTATTATTATTATTATTATTTAAATATCCTGAAGAATATTGAAAAAAAAATTATCTTATTATGGCTTATTATGGTTTTTTTCGAAGTTGTTTTTTTGGATAGTTTACGATATAAACGTCTTAGGTCAATAAAAAATTGTTTAAAACACCATGCAACAAAGATTCTCCCCAAGTTAAAACCGTGATTTCAAAAAATTATTAATTTTTTTAAATTGCATTTTCTCTCAACGAGAGAAATCTTTATGGAAATAATATTTGTAATGCATAACACCACATTTCCAGTTTATTTCACTGAGGATTAATGAACCCTTGAACAAAGCATGTTATTCACTGAATAAAACGGTCCGAGTTATGGTTGAAACTGGGTGGATAAAAAAAGAAAAATTAGACTGATTACATCCTGATTCACTGAATAAACACTTTCCATCCCTGACATAAAATTGGATGGGTTTAAACAGATAAAATACGTTTTTCCTCTCTCCCCATCGAGACACTAGGACATCTACATAATGTAGGACATCTAAATGATAATAAAGTCCTTAATAAAACCTAGCATAGCTGCTTATTTGAATAGTGTAATCATGGTTATGACCAGAAACTCTAATATCCTTATATAATCATAAAATAAAGACTAAACAGTTTTGTACTTTGTGTTTCTCCCAAACTTTGGCAGAGAGAACAGCGAGAACAGCAACGCAGGAGCGAACAAACAGAACCAGCTGTCTCCGTTGGACGGCGGCAAGTCGCTAATGTCCAGCTCAGAAGAGGATGAATTCTCTCCTCCGCAGAGTCCCGAGCAGAACTCCGCTCTCCTGCTGCAGGCTAACATGAACCACCCCGCCTCCTCCTACAGCATGAGCGGCCTGGCCATGCAGAGCCACCCGCACCAGCACCAGCTCCACGACTCCATACTGGGACCTCTGACCTCCAGCCTGGTGGACCTGGGCTCTTAAGCCATTAAGACTGCAATTCTATTTATTTTTTTGTTGTTGTTTTATTTTGTACGGATCAATAGAGCGAGCTATTCTGCCACTTTACTGTAGAGATAAACCTCGAACGGTGTAATGTGAACACCAGAGTCTGTAGAGTTTTTTTTCCTGGTAAAGTTTCACAGTAGGTTTATACCGCAGTAGCAGGCTGATAGCCGCATGGACTGACATTTGCCAAGTCGTTAAACTGGACAGAGGACAAAACCAAAATCAGTCAATAAAACCAGTCTTCATCACTCTCACTACGCCTTTTCCACTGTTTTTCCACAGCGACTGTCTTACAGCCACTAATCTTCAAAGACACACATGAAACAGTTACCAACACCACACTGTTCCAAATATGAAGCTTTTTTTTTTTAAATTGGTGTTGATCGTAATGCGACTGCAAGATGAGCAGATCCTCATGACAAAAAAAAAAAAAAACCAAACAAACTCAGAGCAGTCACGTGATTATTTTTAACAAATGAAAATACCTTATTAACATTATTATTATTATTCTTTTATGTTATTTCACTTTATTTTATGTGATGCAGACGAAATCCGTGCGATCTATGGTCGCTTTCCCCACAGGAATGTTTTTAACCAGATCACACTTCAGGTCAAAACCCCGAGATCACAATTAATTTGAAAACATTATTAATAATAAACGATTTATTACAATAAAACAAAAACAAAGCAACAACAAAATATGATACCAGTAAATGTGTGATGAAAACTAACAACAGCGACGACAACGATAACAGCAACTAAATAAAAAACGATAATAATAATAATAATAATAATAATAATAATAATAATAATAATAATAATAATAATAAAAAGTGTCCGTAGTGTATGAATGTGAGTGTGTATGTGATTGTGCCCTGCGATGGACTGGCACCCTGTGAGCGATGATGATGATGATGATGATGATGATGATCTCTGGTTAGTTATACAAAAGATGTCTTTCTAAAAGTGTGCATGGCCAGACATAGGGGAGGCTTGTTGACTTTTCCTGAGCCCCGGGAGGCGCGTGCTGCTTATCCGCTCGCAGCGCCTCGTTCCGTTTCTTTGGCTGCTGTTTGCTTTTCGCTCTCTCACTGTTTGCTCTGGCGGTTCAGGGCCAAAGAGAAGACACTAGCTGCCCTAAGTGCACTCACACCACTTCATTCATAAATTTATATATATATATATATATAAAGAATAAGCACAATGCAAACATATATAATGTAAAGCTGATTTTTTGGCTTGCTTGATAACTTTGTGTTTCGGCTTAATGCTTGTTTTTTTTCTCATAGAAATTATTACAAAACTATTGATTTGATATCATCAGTCAGATATTTTGTCAACAAATTTCCGTATGCATGCGTTTATGTAGGTTATGTCAAACAGATGAATGACTATATCAAATTAACTAGCAGATATAATACACAAGTTTATTACAATTCAGTTATGACTTTTGGTTAAAATCTTTATTTGTATTTTTTGTGCAGTGCTATATGCTGATATGGCGTCCTATCTGACTGATACGTCTGTCCTGTGAACAAGGGAATATGCAGAACATTTTCAGCTGAGTAGCAACGATTTGGACCTTTTGACCTTGGGCGTCAATTCCTTGAGGCAGATATGACTGCCCCCATCTCAGTAGCATCCATCCATTTTAGTACCAAGACTTATAAACGCTAATAAATAGACTAATGTCAAAAGTAGGCTACACCGTATTTAATATTGTTGGCGGATTTAGAAAGGACGTAGCCACAAATATTCGGGTACGACACCAGACAAATCGTGTTTCATAGTTAGACGTGCAGACCTATGTTTTCCTTTGTTTGCTTGAAAGTTTTGGTACCCCGCGGCCTCCCACCCAGCCCGACGCACGCATGTCACACTCAGTTTTGAGCTAAGAGCACCGCGGATTTCCGGTCGCTAATCAGAACCAGGCGCTGTAGCAGTACTGAGCAGTGCTAGGGAGCCAGTGTTGGCCATATACACATACCCTGTTACATTCCTTCCTGTTCAGAACCCGTGTGAAATTATCTTAAGAAAACTATTGAATATATTCAAAGTAGTTCTAAAACTTTGAAACTTTTCTAATGACATTTCAGTTGTAATGACAGTCGTCCTATTCGACAGTAAACATGTCGTTCGTTTTAGATTCAA
This sequence comes from Noturus placidus, assembly GCA_022414735.1. Taxonomy (NCBI): domain Eukaryota; kingdom Metazoa; phylum Chordata; class Actinopteri; order Siluriformes; family Ictaluridae; genus Noturus; species Noturus placidus. The sequence goes on along the minus strand of JAFFST010047054.1, from coordinate 56,476 downwards.
CTGGAACATTAAACAGACTACAGTGCCAAATCCTTGCAAAAATCCTGTTTGGTCCGACAGACTACCAGCTGCCAAAACAGAGTTGAACTTGTAGCCTAGACTAACTTTGCTAGCTAGATGGAAACGGGTTTATGAGCTGTTTCAAGAAAATAACACCACAGTAAGGCAAAAAGAAGTGTCTATAGTTGAATGAGTAAAGAAAAGAACTTACCAGCTGGATAAACTTAACCAATTCAGCTTGTGTTTTGTGGCAGCTAGTATCTGGTCATAGTAAGCTGGATTTTTCATTTGGAGTGGTGTTTCTTTCAGTAATTTAAGCCGTGTATATATATATATATATATATATATATATATATATATATATATATATATATAGCAAATGTTTGATTGTTGCTTTAAAAATATGTAATACAGTGGACTCTGATCCAATCCACTTGCTGTGTACTGCTGATTTTGCAGTAGGCACATCACCTAACAGAAATAATACTAATATTAACATTTTATAGCATTTAAAAATATTTTTAAATAAACATGTTTCACACAGTAATCAATAGCACCACATCAAAACCAATATAAAGACAATTATCAAATGAAGGCAGCTCTAAATAAATAAATACATAAATAAATAAAACAGTGAGAAATTACTTAGTTTTAATCAGACACCATATGTACAACTTATGGACCTGTAAACAGTATCATCAAATTTTAAAGGTTAAATTATTACTTGTTATTGATGTTAAACCATGGATGAACTTTCAGAATTAGCTTTTTGACTCTTGTACTTTCTCAGCTGAACCATTATTTAGTTATTGCCCGGAAAGCCAGTGGGCTTGGTACCAAAGTTTGGTGGTTGGCCAAGGTAGCTTTTAAGATGGTTCAGGTTTCTCTTTCCTTGCTGCCGCTCAGAGCCAACTCTCTGCTGCACCACTAAATCAAGGTGAGCACACAAAGCGTCAGTCTGTACTGGATGTGAATATGATATATAGGGAGTTTCTTCAGTGGGAAGAAAAGGGTTCGGCTGTAATGTGAGCAGTCCCTGTGGGGGCAAAGTTGGGTGTACAAGTGAGTCCCATTCTCTTCACTCATAATGTGGGGGGAGAAAAGTGCAGAAATACAACAGGTGGACTTCATACCCTCCCCTTCCCCCACCTACACCCTTACCTTCTGTCTCCTGATCGCTTACTGTCCATTAATGTATGACCTCAATTTCTGACTGAGTGAGGCATCAGGGGATTATAAACCATGACTAATATTGAGGCAAACAATACAATAATAACCAAGAGTATCAGCCTAACTGATAGGTTAACTTAAATCCCTGCAGGGCTGTAAGTTATAAGGAAAGTACTGTATAATAACATAAAGCATTGTCTAAGGTGAGAAAATACATAATACTAAATAAAAATGTAGCTCAAACAGCATGAATACTAGCACATTTCGAGATTTGCATACAGCAATTAAGGCTTTTAGATTACTGATGATATAGTACCATGACAATTGTTAACTGTTTTGTTCAGCAGCTGATTATAAGTTATTGGAGTACTGGGAATAGGGTAGGCATTTTAAAAAGGTATGTTAAAGTAGTTTTCCATATGGAAGTGCATCAAGGGGTTTGACCTTTTGGAGACATTTGAAATGCCAGACTGACTATATGGATTCTACGAACCCAAAGGACTAATATCTTATGTTCATGTTCTGAGCTGTTAAAGACCATGACTGGTGCTAATGACCGAAAATATAGCAATCATGTGGGTATTTTTAAATTCACTTATAAATCAAGATAATATTTCTACAAATTGAAGTTCTTAGGAATTTTGATTTAAGTAGATTTACCCTGAAATGCCCTTGACAAGAAATCAAGGCAGCTGAGTGGGAACAATGTAGCATAACATATCAGCTTACAAGTGTAATGACTGATGCTGTCATCACCATGAGTTTATCACTTCGCAAGACCAACTCTGTCCATAACAAAACAACATCTTTTGTAGGCCTTCACTGAAAATATGTTAATACTTACACTAATAGGTAATAGCTGAGAAAGTAATAGCTTAAGAAAACAGCCACACTACAAATTGATATTTAGTTTAGTACTTTGTTGATTAATTGAATATCATTCGTGGACAAACAAAAACACAACCAGACAGACAGAAGCCCCCAAACAAACAGATGACACAAAGGCCCATGCATAAAAAGCAAGTAGACTGGCCCCAGCTGCACACCTGCTGCTCTATCTACACTCTCTCTTGCTAGTACAATGACTGCTGATTTCAGTAGCTGGTCTTCTGCATGTCACCTAGAGATGCTTCAGAAAAACAGCATGCCTTGCCCTATCGTTTTGGCCCCCTTCATGCTTGAAATGGTCCGTAGTGGAGGGTCACACACTCTTCACCATAGCCTCTCTGGTCATGGCCGATTGGTGCAGTGCTGGATAACGGATTACAGCGAGGCGGTCACAGAGGCTCGGGTTTCAAAGTCCAGGCAGGCTGATAGACGAGCGGAGGCAGTTGTCTCACAGGCCGGGAGCTCTCCATCAGCAAGGTTTAAGGTGATATAGCAGGGTTCTGCTCCTGCTCTCACCCTGCCTGGCGTCAGCCCCTTGCTGGGTTCACACAGCAGGTATGTGTGGGTGATGACCGCAGTGCAACTTACAATTGAGTGACACACACAGTGCACACAGCTGCAAACACACACACACACACACACACACACACACACACACACACATTTATTCTACTCAATAAGAAACTATTCTAACACTCTTATTACTTACTTACCTATGAATAGTATATGAATTTATACTACACATTAAGGAAATGCAATTACATCAAATGTAACAGTCACAATTGAGAAATCATAATCCATAAACCATTGCCATTTCCAAAGCCATTGTACTACTAGTGGGTATTGCAGCTTATGTTGTGCCATCTGCTAAATTGTTTGTGTACTTTATTCTGTTCTCAGACCTGAGTGAATTTTGAGCGAACAGGTTTTTATGTTTTTTTCTCAATATTTCTACAATATTGGTAGATAGAGAGACAGTTGAAAAAAATGAGTGCTACCTTAAGATTCTGTATTAGTAACCAGAAGGTTGTGAGTTTCAGATCCAGTACTGCAACTAGAGGGCCACAACTCTGGCCTTGAGCAAGGTCCTAAACATTTCAACTGCTTAGCTACTGCATATGATTATATAGTTGAATATTGTTTTGAATTAAAGCACCAACCTAAATATATAGAAAATAAATAAACGACTAAATATGACTAAACATAATAAATAAATAAAAAATATGTAATGAAGAAAAATAAAAACAAAATAATATATACTGAAATAAATATAAATGGTTAATCAATTAATATATATTTTTTAATGACGCTGATGAATACATGATATAATTTAATGACGTTATGTTATTGTATATACTGTACTTTCATTTACTGTGTGATATGCTGACACTTCATGCTGTAAATTGTAAAAAAGGTTTTTATTTATTACACTACTTTGTATTATTATTATTGGATTATTATTCTAATAATATTATTATATGAAGTGGCACAGTGACACAGCGGGTAGCATTGCCGCCTCACAGTTCCAGGGTCCTGGATTTGATCCTGAGCTTGGGCTACTGTTAAATTGTTTGAATATGTTCGTCATTGGTGCCCTGCTATGGACTAACAACAACAACAACAACAACAACAACAACAACAACTACTACTACTACAATAATAATAATTCATAAAAACAATCAATTATACGATATTTAAACTATAAACTGTTTGTTTTCTCATAAGAATAAAAAAAGAATCTCCTGATCTTCTAGGTGTACAGTGACAGCAAATCCTGTAGAAACCAGAGCTGAAGCCATGCATGATTAAACCAAATGAATATGAGCATTGTGGAAGGAGCCAAACCGGTAAGCATTGTACAGTCTCTGTGCTCGAGATATAATGCATGAAAAATAATGCAAATCTAATTTTGTTCAAAAGACTTTAAGATGAGATGATCTTCACCTTTACACAACTGTCATACAGCCTGAGTATTTTGGAATGTGAAGTGGATATAGTTATTCATCATGTGAACATTATGTATTTTGGAAAAAAAATAAGTATATGAATGGTTGGAAGTGTACACGAGCTTTCAGGTTTTAGCAATGAGAATACTGTTTGTCCATTGATAGCTGAGTGACAGGCCAGGTAACTTGAGTCCTGCCTCTCCCTCCCTCCATTTCAGTGTAATGGGCACTGATAAAACCCTGGATGTTCCCTCAAACATTTCAGGAAATGAAAGTTTGAAACACGATCCGGCTGAGCCAACAACCCTCCATCCCGGCCCCCACCCCCACACCTACGCTGAAACAAAAGCTGCTCACAAGCCAGCAAGCATTTTTACCCTACAAATGATGGAGGAAAAAGTGATGGGGTAAAAAGAAAACCTAAAAACATAAGAAATAAAGCATACAGCCTCTCCAAAATATGAAATCTTTATCGACGAGCATAGAAACTGTAAGTAAATACAAAAGCAGAACTAAAACAAAGTCAACATATAGATCCCGATCTATCAACACACACACACACACACACACACACACACACACACACACACACACACACACACACACACACACACCTGCCGTTTTCTCCCTGCTTTGTTGTGTGGTATAGTCACTCAGGGTTTGACACCACTACTCATGCTCCATTGAAGCACATCTGGCTAAAGTGATGGAGAGACTGGATGAGTGGCAGGACAAACTCACAGGATGAGCTTAAAATGCCTTTGAAGTCTTTTACATTTTCTAAGTTGTAACAAATCCAGACACCTTTGGGAAACAAATGATCACATCCTTTGCCTGTTAGTACTTCATTGCATAGCATGTTAATCATAGGCAGCTAGGTTTCATGTGGTCTTTCATGTTAATTGAATCAGCAGCAGTTGTCCTTATGGAAGCTGTTCCTGTGGGATTTCAGGAGATAGGGAAAATATCTTTGCGCTACTGACAGTACACTACATTCAGATCAAGGGCCTGCTTTAGTGCTTTAGACTCATTAGCACCTGCTGCTCCTCTAGTGAGCCAGCAGGGCTCCGCTGACAAAAAGAGGATCATGGCAAGAGATTCAGTGGCTCAGCCTGCATCTGCCAAACTTCCGCCACAATTACTAGGCCACACAGGGGTTTAAACCACCTTGACCATGATCCAGGTCACACTGCAAGACAAGCCTTAATTTAAACACAATTTGAAAAATGATTGAGATGTGAAGACATATGAAGGAATCCACATAACTCAAAACCTTTCCTGGAGCACAATACCTGGCATAGATGTGAAATATACATGGCATATGCATACCCGGGGTAGACAAATTACTAACCGAATCCCATTATCCCACTAGGACTGCACTAAACATATCAACTGAGGAGCAATACGTTTAAAGGTAGATTGATTTTTAACAGGTGGATTCATTCGTTTTCAGAATAAGGAACCTGCAGGTATGTGAAAAATAAAGTGCAGCGCAAAGCCATCACATAATCCATCAATCACCTTGCATTCAGACATATCAAGCTGGACTTGAATGATCTTTTATTTTCGCAATGCAAGAAGAGAACACCAAAATTATTTAACAGAAATGTAATCTAACTACTTGTTGACTTCTTTTTTAATGATATGAATACACCAAGTTGTCTTATCCCTGGGAATTAAGTTTTTTTCCCCCTTAGTCTGTATTAATGACTTTAAGTGACTTTACCTTAACTAGCTAACTAGCTCAACATGTGTTATTCAATAATGTTAGCTACCACTTTTTAGTCCATTTGGTTTCTGAGCAACCAAAACATAGGACTGCGCAACATACTGAGAGCTTCCACATGATCAGGGGGCTAGCTAATGAATTTTTAATTTATCCACCCCTGTTACCATCATTTTCATTTTAAGTTATTTTATATGAATATGATCCTTAGGCCATAGTGGTGCACATGCTTTGTTTCCATTTTTAGAAACATGGTACGTAATCATCTGGTCTGGAATGAATGTCTCGACTGCTAAAAGTTCACCAAGCCTTGTTGGGTTTATACCAAGCTCTCGCACAGTGCAAGAAGCAGGAATCATCCACAGTAACAGCTGCAGTAACCAGAGACTGGGGTTATTTATAAGACCTCTGGTAGACTTTAAGGCAGTATGCTTTCTCAGATGTGCATGCTCATTTACTAGCACAATCAAAGTCTCAGTATGTAGACCTGTTTTTCCCAGGTAAGTGGTTTCATGTGTCCCATAGAATCTGCTTATGTAACTCTGAGTTTCAGGGAGCTTATTGCAAGGTATTTAGAAGAAGAAACACTGATGGGGACAAAAGCAAAACTTGCACAGAAGGTAGAATGAAGTTAAAAGGCAAAATGAAAGCAAAACAATAGCCTTAATGAGTATGATGCTACCAGGATGCTGAACAGTTCCTCTGAAATTAACTCTTTCAGTGATGCACAGTACATAAACTACTCAGAATCTCACTGGGTGTGCAAAGTGGTATTCATTATTATTATTTGCACAGTGAAGAGAACAAGGTGTGTCTACAGAAGCCAAATGCAAAACATATGACATGACAAAAAACTGGCGAAACATAGCACAGTAGTGAATAATACAGCTCTTCTATTTACTGGACAACATAGCTCTAAATTTTTACCTTTACAAAAAGAGCTAAATACATAGCACACATTCTGGTCAAATTGGGTCATTATAATAGCATTTCATTCAACACTGTGCACACTGAAAAAAAGTTATATTTCAGCAAATAAACATCAAGAATATAGTAATAATAATTAATCAATTTGTAATTTTTACAATGGACATTGTCTCAAAGCAGTTTTACTGAAATATCATTTTTACATTTACAAGCGACTTACAAATGAGAGCACACTCATACACCAATGGGAGCAGAGCTGCATGCAAGGTGCTAGCTTGCCATTGGGGGCAACTTAGGGTTCAGTATCTTGTCCAAGGACACTTCGGCATGGGATCACCCGGGCCGGGATTCGAACCGCCAATCCTACGATTAGTGGATTAGTGGACAACCCGCTCTACCGACTGAGCCATAGCCGCCCAATATAGTCATATTTACAGTATCTAGCATTTCCAATAATATACTAGATTCATGGTTTATTTTAATAAAAAAATTATTAAGATTATTAAATCTTTTTCTAGACATTTTTTTTTACTGAATACAAGCTTTAAAGTTTCAGATAATGTTGCTTCTTTCTATAAATAATGCAAATGCTCAAAATGAGCAAAATGACCTGCCAGTAGAACAAAGTATCTGGTATATTGTAATCTTAAAATAGGAGTCCACTGAAAATCATTCGAGCATTGTAGAGACTGGTCCACATATTTTAGTTTATCCTGGTTAGTTTATCAGGGTGCCATCTGGAATAAAATGTCTACACACACACACACACACACACACACACACACACACACACACACACACGCATAGTTAACCACACATCTTGAATTGTTTTATTAGAGTTTTTTTTTATTGATTAAAGAATACAAATGCTTTCAATTTATGGTTACATTTATATCACGTTCATGAAAAAGGATCCTACCATCACTTACCTTATAGCAGCAATAAATAGCCTACTAATCTCCTCACCAGCCTCTCTTTTTTTTCTCCCTCTTGAACAACAACAACAACAATCGAATCTGAGTATTTTGTTATTCAGCCTAGAATAAAGGTTTGGCATGAACCAAACACTGTGAGCAGACTAAGTAAACCCACACCACAGGTTAAAATGATACAGATCAGGCAAGCAGAGAGCTCCAATTACTCATTCTCATCTGATATAACCATTCTCATCCAATATGTCTAAAATACAAAAATATGGTGAAACTCATCAACAATTCCTGTTGGCCTGTTAGACAGCTTACAGGAGGAGCTCAGGAGTGAACTAGCTAAATAACGTCTCATCTGAGTTACAAATACAAACCTCACTTTGAGGTTAAATTGGCTGACTACCGTCTTTAATTAGCTTCCCATCGAATTAGAGAACAAAAACAAAAGTCAAAACTGCATCAGTCCTCATACAGTGTACTCACATGTTTACTTACTCATACTCTTTCATTCCTGATTGGCTGCGGCTCCTGTCCATCTGTAAATGCTAGTTATAATGATAGTTATAATAATTATAATCATTCTTGTCCAAGTTAGGCTCATTACATTATAGTCAGATCTATAAATATTTGGACAATGAGAGAGGTATTTTTATTTTAGCTGACTACCACAGTATATTGGAGTTGAAATTAAATAATGAATATGGTGTTTGCCTTTTGTTTTACATTATGTGTACTATGTTAAATGTTACAATGTGAGTGAATGGGAGGGTATATGGGGAGGGATGGATGTATTTGGAGATGCACCTACAATGTCAGTGTCCTTGACGATGACAATAAACATTGAATCTTGAACGTTCTTTGCCTTGGGTTTCAAATGTATACATTGGGCCATTGTCCATCTGCACTGTGAAGCACTGTTCAATGATTTCTGAAGCATTTGGTTGAATCTGAGCAGATAATATAGCCCTATATACTTTAGAATTCATCCTGTTGCTTTTGTCAGCAGTCACATCATCAGAAAATACAAAGGAACCAGTTCCATTGGCAGCCGTACATGCGCACGCCATAACATGGTGTGGTATGCTTCAGATTATAAGCAGTTCCTTCCCTTCTCCATACCTTTTTCTTCCCATCATTCTGGTACAAGTTGATCTTTGTCTCATCTGTCCATAGGATATTTTTTTTCCAGAATCATATTTTTGAAGATGTTTTTGGCAAATTCTAATCTGGTCTTTTGGGGCTTATCAATGGTTTACTTGTGGTAAACACTCTGTATTTACTGGTGAAGTCTTTTCTTAAGTGTTGACTTTGACACAGATTCAACCACCTCCCAGATGATGTTCTTGATCTGACCAACTGTTGTGAAGGGAGTTTTCTTTCACCAAGGAAACAATTCTTCTGTCATTTACCACAGTTTAACTCAGGTCCTCTGGGCCTGAGCTCACAAGTGCATTCTTCTTCTTTTTACTTTTAAGAATCAGCACAACAACACTAATAGCTATTTATTGATTCATAGAGTTTATGCAGGTTTTCACTTGGTTACCATTTATCCCAGCTTAAAATGGTGATTGGGATATGATAGGCACCTGACATAGCCATATGATAAAAAGTGATGGACCACAGGCATATGAGGAAATGAGGTCAGCCCTGTCTTTGCTCATTTTATCATTCGTGTGCTGCCATAAGAACCAGGTGGCACACAGCCAGAGGGCACAGAGACTACCAGATCCAAGATGTTATCCATTCATGTCACCATGTGTTCTAGGTCTTCAGTCTATAATTCCTGGATCACCTTACCATTATTAATCAAACAGGTTAAAATAAATTTACATGTGGCATGAGCAGGAAGCCCACCCACTGACAAAAATTAGATGGTCATAAAAAATATAGACTTTGCACATAGTGCTAGTCAAATTATATGTTTCATATGGTAGGCCTATACACATAGCTCTGTTCACATGCACATATAAGAGTCTAAGAAAGGCAAAAAATTATTTGCATATTTTCAAGGAGATGGTGAAACCATATGCTCATTTGCTAAAAGAGCCAACCACTTTGAAGGTCCTTGTGAGAAACCAGGCACCTGAAAATATCATGACTATGCTTCCATCTGCTGGTTATAAGTTGTATTACAATGGATTTGTAAACAAATCTATTTATGAATGTCTGACCACTAGTGCCTAGTTTGGTTATACACCAATTATTCCATCACGGGACTGCACTGAAGGGCATCCAGTAGCCTTCATTTGTACATAATTGAGCATAACAGCATTTTTATCTCTCTCTTACCTTCTAATTCTTTTATAATGACAAAAAACATTTTTTGTTTTCCTGTACATTTATACTTTGATTCACTAATAGTGTAAACAAGGAAGAAATGTTTAACTAAAAGTATAGAACAGCCTGAATACCTTACTGATGCATAGTAAGTAAAAGAACAGCATGAATACCTTACTGATGCATAGTATGTAAACTGGTTTGTAATTAAACAAGTAACCTGACCCTTTCGCTATTTGGTGTTGTGGCAACAAAGTCACGTTCTATTGTGGACAAGTAGACAATAAGTGCACATGCAAAAAGTATTCCAGTAACATTAGGCTAATTAAAAAAGGGAAGCTGGATGTTTTGTAGAATGCTAAAGTATATGTTCAAGCAAAAGCAGACTTCAGATATACTGTTACACTTTTTAAATTTTCAACTTGTCTAAGCTATATTGCCATTATTAAAACAAATTCCCCACAACAAAAAAGAAGTTGGAACAGATTCAGAAAATAGATTGGATATGCAAACAATTAAGAACATGGTATAGAGTTAAAGGTTGGCCTGTACATCAGAGATCAATTCCAGATTACCTTCTGCCATACTGATCAGAATGATTTGATATTCATATAGTATATGGGATCCTACTAAAAGGAGAAAAAAATCCTGATTTCAGGAACCATGCATCAAGAAAAGCTAGAGAAACTCCAACAGGGAATAGCCATGTTATTCCACCTTTGTGGAATAACCTCCACAAAGGCTGGACTTGTGAAGCAAAAAAAAAAAAAAAACACATAAAAATAAAAATAAATAAATAAATTAAATTACCCATAGGAGTTATGGAAAACAGGTAGATAAACAGTTGACCTGCTGTCAGGAAAAGAAAAAGAGCTGAGTAACCCCATTCAATACAGTCAAAATGTAGTCCCTGGCCTTTGACTCAGATTAGACAATGATTTTTGTATATTTCGAAACATTTGACTACAGCAAAGAAGGGATGTAAGGGAATAACTCACCTAAAGGGGGAGCTCTCAGGCAGGGAAAGAGCATAAAATACCCTTCATTTTGACAAGCAGTAGAAATATACTGCGTTCATGTGGAAGAACAGTGTGAGTATACAGAGTAGACTTTTTGTGATTTGTTGATGCTAAAGAACAAGTGCACACTGATACTTCTTCTTGGTGCACAATAAATGGGCTCTATCATTCCAAGTACAGTGTAGTTTGTTTCTCCATTTCTCAATGTATGTTTCTCCGTTTTAAAAAATACTATAAAGAGCAGTAAACAGTAATAAATGAAACAAAGGCAATATTTTCTGTGACGACCCTTTGCTTAAAACAAAGAGTCTCGGGTAGAACTAGTGCAGTTTTATAAGGAAATAAGCTGTAAGAATTACATCTTGCAGAATTACCCATGAGTCTTTTGGTGACTGTCGCTCTTACTTCTTATTTTTGCAGCAAAATCCAGCAGCCAACATTATTATTTTTTACTCTGAAAAATATCACTTAAAATGCTTTAAGTTTCTTTATTGCCACACAAACATTTTTCTGTAAAATTTAATGTTGTGCTGTAAAATTAACTTTTGGAAAACTGAAATGTTTTTTTTTTGTACTGACTCGATTATATAGATAAAAAAAATAATAAAATAAAAATCTTTGTACTAAAAAACAGGGTGTTAAAGACGTTTGCACAGTATTGTGTGTGTGTATGTGTGTGTGTGTGTGTGTGTGTGTGTGTGTGTGTGTGTGTGTGTGTGTGTATATATATATATATATATATATATATATATATAGAGAGAGAGAGAGAGAGAGAGAGAGAGAAAGAGGTGGGGGGGCATACTGAGTGCAGATGCTTTCAGACAGCATTAACATCCTAGCAAATAACATTCTAGCAATTAAGAAAGTAATATCCTATCGTGCTCTACAGGGGAAAAAAAAAGAAAACGCTGTGCAAGTCCAGTTGCCCTTAGTTTTGGAAATGGCAAGAAATCCTATCTAACTGAGCAGATTTCATTACAGCAATTTGAATGGCAGGAGCTTCAGTCACAAAAATGTTCAAGTGGTTAGTGTTCTATTGGAAAGACAACACCAAATAGAACTGGAAATAGTGGTCAAAAGCAGACATTCAATGAGTGCAATGCTCATGCATTAGCGTGAGGAAAAAAACCTGAAGAGCAAGTGTTTTTCCAAATTTGTGAAAAATTTGCAACTTCTTACCCCTTACCTTCAATTTAATCTTTGTGAAGCAAGAATGTAATAACAACTGTTTACTTTCCATTGTACTGGAGCGTGAAAACACTACAAAGTAAACTGTTTATGCCACTAGTGTCAATTTCAACACTGTCTGGTGTTAAGTAGATAGCTCATGTATGTTCTACAAGATTTGATCGCACATGTAAAGTCTGTGTAATTCAATTTCTCCATCATGTTTTAGTCAAAGAGACCTGCACATTTTCTGAGGCCTTGTGGTGCTGCAGAACACTTGCCACCAATAGTTTGCCTCTGCTTTTGTAATCTGTAAAGAAAATCAGTGTCTTACAAGAAAGGAGACAATTTACACAACATATTCTGTACCTAGGATGATGTACAAAGTAAAGCGAAAGGATTTTTCCCCTGGCTTTCCAATTACTATTCATGACACAGATTCAGAATCAGTCTTTAAGTCTCGATCAAAAACCTATTTGTTTAGTCTCAGGCTTTTGTTAAATAAATTTATTCTTGTGTGTGACACACACACACACACACACACACACACACACACACACACACACACACACACACAATACATTCCACTGAATGAAAATACATTTATTGTACTGAACACAATGTATTTTAAACATGAATTAACTGTAGGCTTGCTCCAGATTCTGAACAAAGTTGGTAATATATTGATTGGAGGCTATTAATTCTAATTGTATTGTATTGTATTGCAGCACAGCACAGTCAGTGGTATCATCAAATATCAAATTGTTGCCTGAAGAATTTTAATAATATCATGTGAAAGCCTAACGTTAGCTGGAGCCTACTTAGCAGGAGTATTTAATTTTTTTTTTTTTACTTACATGGGGGCAGAGGTCAGATATGAAGCAGGACAAAGAAAGACCATGTTCATTACAATGAACGTACAATGTTTTTCATTCACTCTTTAGTGAACTGCCAAGGCATGCACACAGGGGTTTAAAGTAAGCAACTTGTTTTTGTGAAAGAGAAACACAACAAAATTTATTAGAAAATATTGCAGGCACATACAAATGCTGTGGATGTTCTTCCTTGGATGGCTTCAGGACGGCAGTAGCTAGGAACAGTTTTGCACTCAGTTCTCCAGTAATGAACAGTTGATAACATCAACACAATAGACTTTAAGTTAAACCTACAATGAATTCAGAAATTACTTTGATACTCATATTCAAGGTTGCTCATAAGCTCCTGTTTATACAACTGCATTTTTTAACTATAGGAAAATTTATACATTTAGCAGACGCTTTTATCCAAAGCGACTTACTAATGAGACACACTCACACACCAATGGTAGCAGAGCTTCCATGCAAGGTGCTAGCTTGCCATCGGGGACAACTTAGGGTTCAGTGTCTTGCCCAAGGACACTTCGGCATGGGATCACCTGGGCTGGGATTCGAACCACCAACCCTACAATTAGCGGACAACCCGCTCTACTGACTGAGCCACAGCCACCCTTATAATCTTGTGTCACCCAGATGAGGATATGTTCTTGTTCCTCTAAAGGTTTTTTTCCTAATATCGTCTCAGGGAGTTTTTGCTTGACACTGTTGATCATTAGGGATAAATTTATCAATGCAAAATTGAAATTCATATATTTCTGTAAAGCTGATTTATGAAAATGTCCATTGTTAAAATGCTATATAAATCAAATTCAATTAAATTGAATTGAGGTACAAACAAAAATTATAATTGGTAAAGTGGTAATAAATACCACAGTAATAAATACCACTAAATGGTAAGTAAAATTGTATAATATATTTCTTGAAGTAGCAGCACCATGCTGGAATAAGAATAAATAAATATCAACATAAATCTGTACAATTATCTGAACACAGTACACTAAGTTAAATTCTTTGCTTACTCAGTAGTAGGGCTAAGTAGCATGCTATATATCCCAGTCTAATTTGTTCCCCAGTTAATTAAGATGCTTCATAAAATCATGATTTAATTCATGATAACAAAATGCATCCATTTATGCAGCTGTTACATCCCTTCACTTTCCCCCTCTTCACTTATTGTAGTTTAATTTACCTGAATCATGTTTGGTAATGTGGAATTTGGTAATCATGAATATTCTTGAGGTCAACTTCCTGTGTGATGCTGACCACAACATCTTATGTGATGTCACAGAAATTAAGGGCTTTTGTTTGTTTGTTTGTTTGTTTGTTTGTTTAATCAAGCATTTCCATTGCAATGGCTTACTAACTTAGCTAAATAATCTTTGACTTTAATTTATGAGCCAAGAACATACAGTCATGGCCAAAAGTTTGGGATCACTTTACATATATAATATATTGCATAGTGATTGCATAGTGATTGGCCATGACTGTAAATGCTGCGGAGTTTGAGTATCTCAGTTTATCTGGTGCCCCAGTACACCAGAATTCACTTTAATTTATTGACATATATTAAACCCACTTATAAAACTATACAAGCATTTTATGCACCCCATACCACTCGCCCTTCAGAGAACAGCAAGGACTTTGCTAGCAATATAAAGTTATATTTTTATGTAGTTTATGGATGTTTGTGACAGATTGAGTTTCTAAAGGCGGTAAATAAAGAAACGTCAGTAAAATATTGACGTGTCTCTGGCCATGGTGCTGAAACATAGCGGCATGCTGTTAGATGTTGAGTTCCCTGCTAAAAAGCTAGCTTGGTTTGACCAGCTACTGTTGCTACATTGTAGATAAAGTATTCCTAAAACAATAACACAACATTGAGGCAATTCGACAATCTCTACCATTTATTGACTAATTTAGTCAAGTAATAGTCAAGCAGTTGGCAGATGTTTTTCTTTCTTTCTTTCTTTCTTTCTTTTTTATTTTCTTTCAGGCATGGTTTCACCAGCAGAGAGCGCGATACTCCAAAATGCCTATGGCATCCACTCAGCATGAGCACTCCCACTAATTTTCAAATCAAAGGGGTCACGATTTCTCTTTGAACGTGCGCCAATGGAAATGAACTTTACCAAATGGAAAGAATACTTCAGGGACCTTGTCCGTCCACTTTGATTAATTTCAGAGGAACCTATTAACCTCGAGGCCCACCAAGTGATAAGATTTACTTTACCTACCCACTTGAGTAGCTGTACTTCGTTACAATACTTAAGTATTCTTTTTGCATATTACTACTTTTCTTTACTGTAAATGTACTTTCAAATATTCAGTTTCAATAATACTCAAGCAGATATTTTATTCAGACCTCCAAAGTACACTTTAAAAATCTAGCCAGTGAGTGTATGGTATACATCAATTGCTTGAGTTTACCATCCAATCAGTGTAGTAAAACAATCAGGAGTCGTGTCAATGGGTCACCAGTCATGAGCTGCTCATGCACAATCTATCGAATATAGATAAATCACCAACTGCAGTGTGGAACAGGGTGATGGCCCAGGGTACCCTGGCCCTACCTCAGCATAGTGTTTCACTAAGCAAAAATTCATATAAAATATGAATCTGCAGAAGTTATGCATTTTGAGGCAAGTATTGCTAACAGAATGAATGAATAAATTATACTTTGAATTAATTATGTTTTCAGGCAAAATACTCGAGTCGTGCTTGCACGATGACGAATCGAGCAAGTCAATATTATCCGTGTTGGCTGGACGGTGTCGTACTTTCCCACTTGGCTCCTGCTGAAGACGTTTGGGTGTTTGCACGTTGAACTTCAGACCTCAAAACAAGTAAGTCTATTTGTTGCCATAATGGTTCACACTGACTCTCAAGCTCAGAGAAATATCAGAAGTTTTCACTTTTCTCCGTTGCCTTAAAAAAACACACGAGAAGTGAGAATTCCTTTGTACATTCTTTTAAAAGTCGTTAGATTATTTTAGAAGTTGAAGTGAAATAAGATGAGGAGTGAATATATCTGCAAACCCACTGGAATGGCAATCAAACCCATTTTTCAAAATATGACATCATAGCCTCTTGATGAGGGAAGACAAATCTGGTAGATAGAGTAAGTTAACATAACGCATGTTGAAGGAAACTAGAAGTGAAAATTTTGAATGATTTCATTTAAACAATGCTTAGTTGTGCGGTCAAGTGTATACTCTCCTGCCCTATAAGTGATAAGTGTCCTGTGACGTAGGTGATACACACGGCGAACAAATTACAATGACCACTCGCGCCAAAGCATCAGTGGTCATTGCCACGAGCTCCAATTTGGTCAGCATTTGGGAGTTTGTATGGAAAAAAAACCCCTCAGTATTATCTGGGACATTCATTTTGGGGATAAAAACCATGCGTTCTGCACTCGTTTTACTTCACGCAAACTTTGCCTAATCAAATGACCTAATCCAGTGGTTCCCAAACTTTTCCAGGGCAAGGCCCCACAAATGGCATTAACATTTGACCGAGGCCCCCCTTTTGCAAGATGTCCTTAAAACAAATTAAAAATACAGACTTCTAAATATATATCCCCCTTTTTTTTATTAATAATTACATCTTATATATTTACATTACATTACATTAGGAATTGATTGTGTGTGTGTGTGTGTGTGTGTGTGTGTGTGGTTGTCTGAAAATGAGAATTTATTTTTCACAACAAATTGTTGAGGCCCCCCTGGCGCCCCCTGGCGGCCCCCAAGGGGACCACGGCCCCCACTTTGAAAACCACTGACCTGGGGGTTCGAATTCGGATTCGAATGGAGTAGGACGTGAAGTTGGAGGCTCCTGCTGATTTCGATTAAAATTTAATTAATTTGTGCCTTTTGGTCATATAATATACTTTTACTTATTTTACTCCTTATATTTGCTTATAATTTGAATTTTTTGTCACGTTAAAATGTCTGGAAAGAATACGAAAACCCGAGGTGGCGCTCGAACT
>JAFFST010047054.1:27074-38148 GCA_022414735.1 Noturus placidus | reverse complement strand
TGTACATGAATCATAAGTAAATTGATCATATGTAAACTGTAATGTTGATTCTGTATTGATATATCTTGTTGTATTCTGAAAAGTGTATGAGAATCAATAAAAATTGTTATGACTGAAAACCACTGACCTAATAATTGCTTTGAATTTGACTATTTTGACTTATCTTGTATTGCATTGACATTTCCTGACTTACCTCTCACTATTTATAAAATCGAAACATGGCATAACCACCTGCATTGCACTGAATTTTCTTTGAATTAATAAATGATCTAACCAGCTGGACCAGTTAGGTTGTAAAAAAGTTGTAGGCTTAAGCAGAGTAAAAAAACAAATTAAATGAATTGCACTTAATTCGCCTCTGAATGCAAGACCAAAGTAGACTGGCGCCTAAAACTGGTATGCACGTGCTTCCAAACTTTAAACCGTCCACAAGTGCTTCAACACCTTTCTTTACAGGAGTTCTCTCAGAACAGTACATTCTTTCAAGCATTACATTACCAGCAGACGAATTTCATGGCTTCCAAACAATAAGACCTTATAATCAGTTCAATGTTATGCGTTACAGCTGAAGTTGAAGTGACTTTATGGAAACTCGTCCTATAGAACCCATCTTAGAGCTATAGAAAGCGTTTGGTTCAATATGAAAGCTGGCTCACTCGACTTATCATAATATCTTCAATGCTACAACTGATCAGTCTGCAACTGGGAAGCACCAACTATTCATAAGGGGCCAGAATCGTTAGGTCTTGTGTAGTGTTTATCTGTATGGCCTAAGGCTAACTGAACTGTATCAGAACCACCTATAAGTGCGATTTGTTGTGCCCTTGCGGTAGGGTATAGAACACATTCAGTGAAAAGGGACTCCCGTGTCATCTTGTTCATGAGTGAGTGGTGTGGCGGTGGTAAGATGGGCTCTAAAATAAAACGCTACTCATGCCTTACAAAGAAGTGACTGGTTTAATATTGTAAGATTCTTCATGAAATGATCAATTTAATAGGTAATAAGCCGAATTAGTTCGAAGATGCATCGAGTAAATAAACATAAATAGGCGAGGCATGTAACGTTTACATTCCTAACAGTTTCTTGTTGTTTTTCGCGAAGTAGCCTAATTTAATGAATGACAATGTGACTGTGTATGTGATTGTGCCCTGCGATGGACTGGCACCCTGTCCAGGGTGTACCCCGCCTTGTGCCCGATGCCTCCTGGGATAGGCTCCAGGTTCCCCGTGACCTTGAAAAGGAGTAAGCGGTTGAAGATGGATGGATGGAATAACGGAAAGAAATTCGGGTCGAACAGTTCCTGTTGAAGGATAGAAGTGGCAGAGCAGATTATAAAAGATAAAAACAAAATTGAAGCTGACCACGACTGGTTCTCAGTAAAAAAAATAAAAATAAAAAAACCCAAAGGGACCAGTTTAAGATTTATAGTGATTATTACAGTACAGCATCTCAGACAGGATGTTACACATTGTGTCAGATCAAAGAAAAGTGTCCAACACATCCTAATCCCAGATCCTAATGGAAGTGGACAACTTGTCATTATGTGCTTGCGTTTGATTTCAAATGAGGCTTAAAAAGATTCGAGAAATACATATATCCGAGACGGATTTTCTCAAATGTTAAAATATTATAATAATAGTAGAATAAGAATAAGAATAATCTAAATGATAAGAATCGACATTTGATGGGAATATCCTGAGTGCGTATAGTACAACGCAAAAGAACGCATTTTGTCCGTTTGTGTCGTTTTGAACAAAGCTGGCCACAAGAATGTCCTTAAAGCTGTTTAGGAATATTATTGAACGGAAACCGCATACTGTAAACAGCAGTGATGCATCATTCCAGTGATAACCTGAAGGCTAATTTTCGGACCCCATTTGTGCAGTCCATTACAGTACCTGGCAAATGAGTTCGTATTGTGAACAGAAACACACACACACACACACACACACACACACACACACACACACACACAAATAAATAAATAAATAAATAAATCCGACACGGCTTTGAGTTTTTGCAGACGAAAATCCAATTATTATAATGAGGATAATGCGCATCCTTATCATTAGCATATAATAATAATAATAATAATAATAATAATAATAATAATAATAATAATAATAATAATAATAATAATAATAATAATAATGATGCGTGTTTTGGTTCTTATTGTACTAATACAGGAACAGGTATAGCCTATATTCATAAATAATTTAATATTTAACATTAAGAAATTATATATTATGATTCGTTTAAGTTATAGCAGGTTCTAGTGAGCCAGGTAGACTAAACCTTTTTTTTTTTAAATGTTTTTTTTTTTTTTTTTTTTTACACCCCCCTTCTTCTCATCCCGTCCCAGAACTTTTTAAGGCTTTTTGTTCCCGTTGGGCTTGAGAGGCCATCATTACCGCTGATTAGGGCTGAACAGTTTGACAGCCTTATTGACTGCCAGAAACACTCTTTTCAGCTAACCTCTCCGCTTTTGTCCCTGCACAAATTCAATGAGCTTCTCTCTTCGTTCTCCTACTTCGACTGTTCCCCATTTATGTCGCAGTGACAATTAGTTTGCCACAGCTTGCTACCCATTCCAGTAACAAAAGGGACATAAAAGAAGCTCTTGCTGTGTGTTATGACTTAGGCCTATGTCAGAGAGAAATAAACCACACGCATAATTGAACCTGAACCTGAAGAATGAGGGATGCTAATACGACCGTTTCTCGCGACATTGCTTATTCTCTGAACCAAGGTTATATGACCAGTCGATGTTTTACAAGCCTATACGTTGGATAGTGGTAAACTGTGAACTTTTCTAGATTCTGTAGGTCTTTAGATGCCGTTACACAAACGAAAGAGTTGCTTTTGTGAACGAGCTGCTCAGAATTGTTGAAGTACTAAACGAATTAGCATAACTAGGCTGAACTGCCAGAGTAAATATGGTGAGCTATACAAAAAATTACCTTATATAAAAAATATTCCTGTGCATTAACATTTAATAATTGAATCCATTAGTAATATAAACCTCATATTAATTAGGTCTTGGTAACAGTGCAGCGTGTTAGTCACCAGTGTTTAATAAATCACAGTGTACATTTGAAAACAGTGAAGTTTCACCGTTCCCAAATGTAGGCTACATTATGGTTTTAACAATGGAGATTTTTTTCCCCCTATGCTTTTCAAATGTTTTTTTATGCCTTTGCAAATATTCATGATGCAAAATACTGGCATCGCATGTTATTTCTTTCTTATTACCAGCCATTAAAAATGTATATATATATATATATATATATATATATATATATATATATATATATATATATATATATATTTATTTATTTATATAAGAATCCGGACGTTATAACCTGAATTGTTTCGAATAAAGAGAAGAGGATCCAAGAAAGAAAGCATTAACGATCTGCTACTAACAAAATAGCAAAACATGAAAAGAATATCCCAAGAATGACAGAGCCTACAATTTGTGCGTGAAGCTTATGGAATTTCTATTAGTGATGTGTATTCAGTCTTCTCGTTTTGAAACCGAGGCGCTGCGCCCTTTGGCTGACCTTCTCCTGTCAGAGAGAATTAGGAAGCGCAACGCCAACAACGCTACAGTTAACACGAGCAGACACGCAGTAAGGTATCACCACTATGGCCCACATTTATCCATTAACGCCCGTGCATGAACCACACACCATTTAAACATGGACACCAACAACGCCGAGGCAATGGTTCCAGTAATCTACCCGTCTAAACAAAGACTCGGATTTATAGCATTCACATATCAGATCTGAGCATGCACTGTCATCGTTTTTAATAATAAAGAGTCTAACGAAAGCCGTATCATGAGGCGTTTAAGTCACATTAATTGAACTATATATGTATGAAGTTGGAAATGCCAGGCTGATAATTAATGCAGGTGAAATGACACGGTCAGTTTCCATAAAATAGAGTAAATTCAAGTCTTTACAATGTTTGACAAAGACAAGACAATTAATTTGGGTGATTACACGAGTGCAAGATCTATATTTTAACAGAACGAATATTACTTTCCTTAAAAAAAAACAACATACAAACAAACAAACAAACAAAAAAAAAACAAACAAGGCTAAACAACTGTCTTGCTTTCATATTTTAAGAGTTGCAAGCAGCAGCAATAATAATAATAATAATAATAATAATAATAATAATAATAATAATAATAATCTGAAGTATTAATGACAATAGGTCTTTGATCATAAAACATTTTATTAACTTAACGTCCTTAATTCATTCAAACATATGTCCACTATTCATCGCACTCTAAAAGCCCAACGATTTACACCAAAAACGACCGGACTCGAAATAAGCAAGCAAATCAATGTTTCTATTAGAGCCACGACTTTTAATACGTAAACATCTTAGAAAAATGTCGACTCAACAGGAAGTCCTTCTGAAAGCAAACAAAAAGGTTGTCGTTTTGCGTTGTTCATATTTCTCCAATGTATCCGATTTCTGTAATTTGCACACGGACAGGAGGATCTCATCTCATCTCTCTCTCTCTCTCTCTCTCTCTCTCTCTCTCTCTCTCTCTCTCTCTCTCTCTCTGTCTATCTATTCCTCCGTATCTCTTCGTGTATTTCACACTTGGTTATGGAAAAAAAAGATAAATAGGCCTACATTTTTTTTTAAAGATTGAGCATTCCGTTTATCTTTGGCTGTTTTGACAGCCATCCAATAACAACAAAAACATAGCCTTTAATACGTTAAGGCAGGCACCGATGTGCTTGTTTGTCTTGATGATTGTCTGTCTCCAATTCCTTCCTTAATGTGTTAATTTTTGCGTCGTGCTCCCGCGGGGAGGCTCGTGCCGCGGCGTCAGATGTCACATTCGCTGTCACTCGACGTGATGGAGATGGCGGAAGCAGCAGCTTGACTTGACAGGCCGGCTTCCGGGCTGGACGCGTTACCGAGCCGATCCGCGGCGCCGTCCTCAGCCGTAACCGAGCCGTTAGTCAGCACCTGCTGTTGTAATCTTTTCGGAGGAATAATAAAGGTTTAGATTTGTGCCGATAAGTGCGGATAACTCTTCTGGTAAAAAAACAAACAAACAAACAAAAAAAACAAACATTAAATATAAATAAATAGATAGATAGATAGATAAATAAATAAATAAATAGTGCAGCCTGCAAGACATGCTTCAATTCCCCAAGGGTCAATAGGTTTAGCTCTAAGCATGTTTGTATGAAGACAAGTTGATGCAGAATGATCTAAGACAAAGTAAAACGTCATGCACGAGCATGATGCCCCGGAAGAACTCAGTGTATCAGAGCGCGAGCATCGGTGAAATTTCAACAACATGAGCTATTGCATTACTTCATGCATTACTGCCTGCATTAAGCAACAAAAGATTCGGCAACTGCACTGATTTGGAACAAAGAAATCACAATGCAAAAGAAAACAATCGCGTAAGATTCATATTTAATGTCTATTTAATGGTGAAACACATAACCAGACTACAGCTATAGGCAGTAATAAAATAATAACTTTACTTTGATGATTTGGACTGGCTAGCGCATAAGCGCTATATGCCATCGATTTAAATCTCTTGTGGCCTTTTCAATTTTCGTAACACAGAAACAAGTCTCTAAGAATAAATTTGAAATAGGCCGATGTGCATTCGATTAAATATTAGAATACTAAACTTTTTTTCATGCGATCACTTATACTATCAGGTTATTAAATAATGTATATTTTTAATTTAAAAATAGCTTAAAGTACGCTATTTCTTTAGTTTATGACAACAGCGTCCAACTGGTATAGCCGATATGACAATTTTTCTTTTAATATGTTAAAATAAGAGAGTTTCAATAATAATAATAATAATAATAATAATAATAATAATAATAATAATAATAATAATAGGCAATCGTCTCAAATGTGTAGCTTGCATGGATGAGCTTAAAAACTATTTAATTGCCTAATATATCTGCACAAGAGGCATGTGCTTATTTATTATTTGAAGAACACACCTGTTCTTCGCGGCTGCTGCTCTGTCCCTTTGTCTTCGGTTTTTAAACCAGTTGCCCACTTGAGTAGGAGTAAGTCCCGTGGCTTGTGCAAGCTCCCTCTTTTTGCTCGGGTTCGGGTAAGGGTCCTGTAGATACCATTCCCGCAGCAAATGTCTGGTCCTTTCTTTGAAGCAGTGCGTCTTTTGTTCTCCGTCCCAAATAGTTTTGGGCAGTGGAAACTTCTTCCGCACCCTGTATTTGTCTACCGGCCCTAGCGGGCGGCCCCGGAGCTTTTCCGCCTCTCGGTAGTGCGACTCGAGCCACAGCGCTTGCAGTTTAGAATGAGAGTCTTTGGTGAATTTGTGGTTCTCCAGGATGTGGTAAAGCTCGCGGAAGTTGCCGGTGTGGAAGGCCACGATGGCGCGCGCTCGCAGCACCGACTCGTTCCGGTTGAGTACCTCGCAGGCGGCGGGTGCTACAGGCAGCGACCACAGGAACCGACCGAGGCGCTCGATGTCGCCGCTTTCCTCCAGAGTCTCACACACCCCCGCTACCTGCTGGGGGCTGAAATTCAGCATTGGCAACTGAAACATGAAGACTGCACGTTTTCCCCGCCTCGAGGTGCTCCGTCTTTCGTGCTCGCGCACACTCGTGTCGCGTTATGGTGCGTCTTCGTCTCACCCCCTCTCGAAATGCAGACAGGCAGACAAGCAATGGCGGATAAAGGAGACGCGCCGTTAGATGATGCTCAGGAGAAATGGACGGTGCCACACTTGGCCGACTGTCTCAGCCTCGGAAGGCGATATGGAGAGCTGGACTGAGCGAGAATATAGCGCAGGAACGGCGATATTTTTGAGGAGGGGAAAAAGACGCCCTCGCCTTGTCTGATTTTCTATTGGATCTGGCAGATTGATTGCGTAGTTGCCATGAATTCCTGTCAATCACTGTCAAGCTGTGCCAATCACGTGGAATGGCGTGCAAATAGATCTCAGCACCTTTCAGCACCTCCCAGTGCATTCCATCTTTATTTTGTGTATACAGTTCTTCATTTCATTGTGTGGTGTAGACTCTAAAATGTTTATCCAATAGCTTCTGGACAGAATATTGTGTCTTCGGTATAAATCTAGTTTAATCCACAGAACAGCCTGTCTGTCAGAAGCAGATCTCAGCTGTCACACACGGTCTTTTTCTTAACGCGGCCCAATACACATGTGAGACGACAGAAAGACTGTCCTTTTGCAGTTCACATCTGAAACGTGGGTAGAAACCACGTCCAGAACGCTTCGACAAGGGAGACGCTGTGAGATTAAAATCAGAGAGGAGAGTAAACCAGATCATCTTTCTGGTTTGTCAACCGTGCAAGAAGCGGTCATACATGAACTGTAATGACGTCACATGGAGGATGTAGTGGACAAATTATGGTTCACTCAATTATGTATTGAACAAAACGGGACATCAGAGAAGGTCGACAGTCAAGCGCAAAACTCATTGGTCAGTGAGATTTAAAGTACACAGCGTACAGAATGAAATACAGTGTGTGATGCTATCTGTGATTCATTCACAGCCCGGTATCTACTCATCATTTATACCAGACATAATCTTATCACCTGGAACATCTAATAGCTACACCAGAACATACACTACTTGCAATTAACTTCAGCAGATCTGCATTTATATTGACTTGGTTTTGGTTTAGATTGTTAGGGAAATAAATAAGAATATCCCACATCCCAAATCCCATAGGCATAGTTCGTACTGTGCAGAAGCGTGTGCAGAATGGTCTAGCGGTTCTGATAGATGATAGAATGATACATAATGAGAAAATAATGTCAGGTCCAGCTCGTCATAGGAGAATGCCGTAAAACGGGTGGACATCCGCAGTTTAGTGTCAGCCACAGTTCGCTTTGTGGCCGAGAAGAGACGGTAAGGAAGACGGCGGATAGATAGCGCAGATGGTTTGAAGTGTCAGGTCAGATTATTTCCACGGCTGGCTACAGTAGAAAGTTCATTCTAACGGAAAGCCCCTGATACTGTGATCCACAGAGTTCAGTTGGAGAAAAACCCCGGGCCCTTTATGCACGATGAATGAGCTGCATCTCCGGAAGTGGAACCACAGACTGTTCCGGAATTATGAGCAAATTCATGATCATTCCTAGGGTTATATTAATGACAGTTTGTGCAAATAAATATTTACATATTATATAGACACAACAGCAACAACATTAGCATACCAATGCTATTATTGTTGCTGTTGTTGTCGTTGTTGTAATTATGTTTATTCTTATTCTTGTTCATAATAACAATAATAAACATTATGATAAGAATTATTATAACAATAATAATAATAATAATAACAACAACAATAATAATAATAATAATAATAATAATAATAATAATAATAATAATATGAAGAAGGATGATGATGATGAGGAGGAGGAGGGGGATAGGAGTTCAAAACTATTATAGTTTGATACAATATCAGAATAAATCAATCCCAGGGACAATAATTTATTTGTTTATTAGGAAAATTTGACATTTTATTTACATTGATTGTCTTCAACACGGGACATGATTATGGTTCTGTTTCAGGAATACCAAAATGAAACTGGGCTAATGTCTTGATAAATAACAGATTTATCTGAAGTGCACCCCAGTCTACAAAGCAAACCTAGACTGTAGGACCGAATAAGACGTTAATTGAGACGTTGTATGAAATGCCTAACATGCTTTAGCTTTCAAACATTTAAAAGCGCCGTAATATTTCATGTGGTGTCTTGTACATTTGAAACAGCCATTGAGTCAACCCTAAGGATAGGAGAATAAAAGCGCAGCAACCTTGCAACAGAATGATTAGGCTATTGTGGCCCATCCCTTCTCCATAATTTCAGCTAATCAAATAGGCCTACTATCTTGCACAGATGTTTTTTTTCCCGGTCATGGGGCTTCCCCAGGGCGAACAAAGTGCTCATCCGTTAATCATAGACAAATACACAAACGTGAATTAAATAATTCTAGCCTTAGAATAATTGACGATGTCTCGAGACCGATTATTTTGTCATTGTCATAAGCCTTGTGCTCTCGCGGGAACAACAACGAAAAGCCCAAGGTCACTCATTTGGGTAGAACTAATGTATGAATATGCTTTTGGAAATACTTCACCTTAACACAACAGCCTTTAAAATTTAACTTTTTCATTTATCCTAAATGCATAGTAGGCTGCGAATAAAATCAATAAGATATAAAAAATAAAGTAGGGCTCGCATCCAATTCATTACAAAGTGTCATTGTTGCTCTATAATTACTGCTTGATACAAATCAATCGAAATCCTTAGATGTTTTAAATAGCTGCAATGTAGGCTACAGTCTAGAGTCTTAAAGGACAGAAAATAAGCAAGTAGTAAGTTAATATTATTAATTCTTTCTTTCTTTCTTTCTTTCTTTCTTTCTTTCTTTCAGTATGAGTTTTATCCTGGTCAAGATAAAATACTTACTGAATGAATAAATGAATGAATGGAGTCCCTTTCTCATTTAGTTTTCCCCTAGGTTCTATGATGAATCAGGTGCTAGAGGAAGTAAGCTACCGTAAATAATAATACATAACCGACTCTCTCTAAATGTTACTCGGATTTTCTTCTCTATAGGTCGACAAAATCGAATAATTCTTCTCCAAACACATGCATGTTAGTGGGTGTCTCAGCATGGTTTTCCCCATTTCTTCCCATTTCCCCATCACTTCCTGGTCTCAAGCTGAGCTTTTTTTTAAGAGATAGTAAAAATATTGACGACATGAAGTCCCATCTCGGAGACAGTTCAGTAAGCTTCCTCATTCGTGTTTACTACAACATTTGAAAAAAATAAAAATAAATTTAAAGCTAAACGAATTATCTAGTAGGCTAAGTGTTACAGAGATAAAAGGAATAATTACATCTATCATATGTTCATAATGACTTGGGATGATTTTACATTCTGCTCCATTCTGCTCTTATTTAATTTCAATTTAGAAAAAAAGTATCATTTTCCTAAACACATACACATCTAAGCGTTAACCAGCAGAGCTGTTTGTTTTTATAGATGACCATCACATTCTTATATAGTAGCATACATAGTCTGAAGCAACACCCTTCAAAAGAAAAAAATATGCAGAAAATAAACACTAAACAAATTAATAAAAAAAAAAAACTTCCATCTAAACAACTACATATCTTTCTGATCACCAACATGATTTATGCTATTATCTCTGAAATCTACATCTGGCAAAGGTATGACCACTTCTAATGACTATTTAAATACATGCAAGCAAATCATTTTTGAAATCACATTTAAAAAAAAGATTACTGTCTTCACAAACTCCCTTGACACAGTTTTTGCTGTTTACCAAGTTGTTCACACATGTAAATAGAGACAGGTGGTCATTAACAAGCATTACAATGGATATAAGAAGTGTATAAACAATTAAAAAAAAATACCATTAAGGGCAATCAGAGCAATAATAAAGTTTTAAAAGTCTGCAGGATTTGAAATTTTACCAGGAAATTAACACATAACCACCCTTGCAAATCCTTTCCATGCACAATGAGAAGAAAGCAACGAAGAACAGTTTTCAGAATTGCACAAAATAAACTCTTTTTGAATGTGTACGATGAATTGCATAGCTTAAACTTCTGAAAGGGTCATTGGCATCGTGGTCAGATGTGACAAAAATTGGATATTTGGCAAAGCACACTATCAGTGTTTGTGGACTACATTCATATTTAATACCCAGAGTATAATATGAAGGTGAATGGCTGATGATTTGGTGCCGTTTTTTCACTAGTGGTACAGGAACTCTTGTAAAGACTGAAAACATCACCAATTACCGGGATATCTTAACCAGTGGTTTCAAGGAGGTTCAACCTTGCATATAAATTGATCTTTCAACATGATAATGACCACAAACACACATCTGCACAAAAGTGATTAGAGGATAACAAAACAATGACCATCTCAATCATCAGATAAAAACCCTATTGAAGCATGTTCTGCATGAAGCAGTGATCAAAAATTACTTTATAAGTCTTGTCCAACCTTGCTATGTAATACAGCTAAA